>CM037914.1:14100000-14200000 GCA_021346845.1 Apeltes quadracus
CACTGTGCGCTTTAATAAGGTCGTCGGTCAGTTTGTGACGGCGTTGTGTCGGGAGAGGAGCACGATGAAGACACTTTTATTTCACATCCTGAACAGGCCGTTTCAGGTACAGTCTACACACACACATACACACACAGACACACACACACAGACACACACACACAGACACACACACACAGACACGCACACACAGACACGCACACACAAGGCAGAGATACAGCCTGTTACTACAGATCTTCTTTGTGCTGCCTGTCAGTGTTGGTTTCATTGTTGTGATTCAGCCCCACTCTTATTCTGCATTCCTATAGTCTCATCGTGTGTGTGTGTGTGTGTGTGTGTGTGTGTGTGTGTGTGTGTGTGTGTGTGTGTGTGTGTGTGTGTGTGTGTTATGGACAGATTAGCGCGGTAACGCTGTTGGCATGGTGACAGCGTTTTCTGACTTTACGTCTGGTACGGAGTTTACATGGACCCGAGTTCCTGTTCTTCTTCACTACGTTTCAGAAGTAACGTTGTACTTTTTACCACGTCTATCTGCACGTTGTGTAACCGATCGACCTCGTTGTACACAAAGTCTATTGAAACATTAAGCTTCTGCGTTTGAGTGTTGAAGCAAAACCAAGAATTCAATGTGACGGTTTTCTACAAACGACATCAAAGGATTTGATGTTTTTGCCTTTTATCTCCCACCTTTTGACCCCAAAAGAGACGTTTCCCTTCAGCTCTTTATGTCCCGTGTGCACTTCTGTGTAACAACGCAGGAAAGGACACACACACACAGACACACACACACACACACACACACACCTCTTTCATCTGTGTGACGAGCTGTGATTGAGGATCTTGTCTTGCCACCTCCTGAATAAATGATGATGTCCTTCCTCTGCTCCTCCACATCCATAGTTAATGCCCTTTGCCCCCCCTTTCTCTCTCTCTGCCCCCCCCCCTCTCTCTCTCTCTGCCCCCCCCCTCTCTCTCTCCCTGCCTCCCCCCACCCTCCTGCTTGCTCCCCCTCTCTCTCTCTCTCTCTCTCTCTCTCTGCCTCAGGTCTTTCCTGTAGTATTTAGTTGCAGTACACTCCCGTGGTACTTGTAGTACTAATAGCAGTAGTATATAACAGTAGTTGTAGTAGTCCGGTTGCAGTATATTATGCAGTACACTCCTGTGGTACTTGTAGTACTAATAGCAGTAGTATATAACAGTAGTTGTAGTAGTCCGGTTGCAGTATATTATGCAGTAGTCATTATAAAGCATTTATCTCCACCTGTCTTCTACATTTCCCACAGATGTTCTTCTGTTTCCTCCTTTGATGCTGTTTCTCTTTGTGCGTGCGTGTGTGTGTGCGTGTGTGTGTGCGTGTGTGTGTGTGTGCGTGTGCGTGTGTGTGTGCGTGTGTGTGTGTGTGTGTGCAGTGTTTATTAGATGACTTTAAGTGCTTCTCCTGGAGATGTTCCATAGCGGATCTGACCGGTGACTCTGTGTCTTTGTGTTATTTGATCCTCCAGCACGGCCGACGGAAGTGCACTTTATGCCTCTAACCTGACAAATCCCAAGCGTGTGCGTGTGTGTGTGTGTGTGTGCGTGTGTGTGTGTGTATAATGTGAGCGTGTTGTGACCGTCCGGCCTGTTAATTTGATTGCGTAACAGGCTTAAGGGGGGTGCAGATTGTCTGGAATGGCATCCAGCGCTCGCTCAATCCGTGGTAGCTGCTGCCATGGAGAAGCTTTACACACACACACACACACACACACACACACACACACACACACACACACACACACACACACACACACACACATTCAGCACTCACACTGCAAAAATGTAGATTAACTGAAATGTAGGTGTCTCTCACACACGATGGTAACACACGTGTGTGGTTTGTGTTATTACTGCAGTCCCACTTGTGTCTATTTTTATGAGCAGAGTTATTAAGGGAAATGCAGGCGTCGCTTTTCGCTCATTTCCTTTAACCCGTCACACACACACACACACACACACACACACACACTGACTCGCTCTGACACTTTCGATCCATCACCTGCGTGGCCTCACCGAGTACCTCTCCTCCTTCCTTCCTTCCTTCCTTCCTTCCTTCCTTCCTTCCTTCCTTCCTTGTCCTGCAGTGATGACGATCCTCCTTATTTTATGATTTACTCGTCTTGTATTTGATCTTTTCACTGACGTTCAAACATTATTTTCTGTCTGAGATTCTTAGTTTCTTAATTGCGAGTAACTCAATTATTTTACGGTTTTTGTGTTGGTGCTTATGTGTGTGTTGGTCTGTGTGTGTTGGTGCGTGTGTGTTGGTCTGTGTGTGTTGGTGCTTATGTGTGTGTTGGTCTGTGTGTGTTGGTGCGTGTGTGTTGGTCTGTGTGTGTTGGTGCGTGTGTGTTTGGTCTGTGTGTGTTGGTGCTTATGTGTGTGTTGGTCTGTGTGTGTTGGTGCTTATGTGTGTGTTGGTCTGTGTGTGTTGGTGCTTATGTGTGTGTTGGTGCGTGTGTGTTGGTCTGTGTGTGTTGGTGCGTGTGTGTTGGTCTGTGTGTGTTGGTCTGTGTGTGTTGGTGCTTATGTGTGTGTTGGTGCGTGTGTGTTGGTCTGTGTGTGTTGGTGCTTATGTGTGTGTTGGTCTGTGTGTGTTGGTGCTTATGTGTGTGTTGGTGCGTTTGTGTTGGTGCGTGTGTGTTGGTGCTTATGTGTGTGTTGGTCTGTGTGTGTTGGTGCTTATGTGTGTGTTGGTCTGTGTGTGTTGGTGCTTATGTGTGTGTTGGTGCGTGTGTGTTGGTGCTTATGTGTGTGTTGGTGCGTGTGTGTTGGTCTGTGTGTGTTGGTGCTTATGTGTGTGTTGGTCTGTGTGTGTTGAACCAGTGAGCACTCTGGGAAGGGAAAGCAACAACAGGTGGAGGTAATCCAAGAAATGTCACACGTCCTGTGGACACCGGCATTGTGTACATTGTGTTTGTGGGGGGGGGTCCATATTGTGTGAGTGTGTTGTGCGTATTTGTGTCTACGTCTCTTAATGCTAATCGTCAGTTGACAGAACTGTTCCTCAGGTTTTTTGACTGAATGTGTGAGTGACAGGTGCCCGTCGGAGGCCGAGTGGGACCAGTGAGCCAATGGGAGGGGGGAAGGAGGGAGGGGGGGGGGGGGGGGGGAGGGTCGTGTGTCCCCGTGTTGTCCTCTCATTGGTGGGTGGGGCAGTGTGAGTGTGGGCTGGACACCTGATGGAAACACTGAGTGGAAGGTTACAGCTGAAGGGGGTTGAAGGGGGATCCCGCTTTGGAATCCCCCTCCCCTCTGGATGTCCCCCCCCCGCCCCCTTCTGGGTGTCCCCCCCCTCTCACTGGTTCGCTCGTCCCAGTCACTCGCTGCCCTCCCTGGCTCTCGGAGGTCGCTCCTCGGTCATGGCGCAGCAGGCGAAGCGGGCCGGCTGCTCGGTTGCCGGCCTGGTGGTCCGAGCGCTGAGGAGCCGGCTGAAGGCGCTGCGGAGGCTGCTGAGCGGGAGGGACGGGGGCCCGTCTGTGAGTAGTTAGAGGAGTGTGTGTGTTTGTGTGTCTGTGTGTGTGTGGTGCTGCCTGACAGTCTGCCGCGCTGCGTCCTGCTCTGGTTCTCCAGGCTCCCCATCTGCTCCAGCGGAGCCTGCTGAACTAAGAGATGCTGCATGATGGTTTCTGGGTTCTCCAGACGCGACCCGGTGGATCAGGACTGAACCGAGCTCTCGTTTAAAGCTCAGCGGTCACGTTAATTGGGTCTGATGAGTTTAACGTGTGTAACAACATCACACTGGACTCAGGAGGCACTAACACTAACATGCACAATGACAAGGTTTGTGTTGGTGTGTGTGTGTGTGTGTGTGTGTGTGTGTGTGTGTGTGTGTGTGTGTGTGTGTGTGTGTGTGTGTGTGTGCAGAGCTCAGGTGTGCAGGGTTTGCAGTTTTAATCTGTGTGATTAAGAGGTGCTACATGAGCATCCTGTCGCTTCAACTAATCTTCCATCTGCGGCCTGACTGACTGACTGACTGAGGTTATTACTAGTTACAGACAGGTTACACCTAGTTACAGGTTATTACTAGTTACAGACAGGTTACACCTAGTTACAGGTTATTACTAGTTACAGACAGGTTACACCTAGTTACAGGTTATTACTAGTTACAGACAGGTTACACCTAGTTACAGGTTATTACTAGTTACAGACAGGTTACACCTAGTTACAGGTTATTACTAGTTACAGACAGGTTACACCTAGTTACAGGTTATTACTGGTTACAGTCAGGTTATTACTGGTTACGGACAGGATATTACTGGTAATAGAAGCTTCCAGATCATACTTTTTATGGTGTACTTTGTGGGTACGTTTAATGAATTAAAGGATTATAGTATTTGTTCTGCTCCAGAATACGACCCGATTCACACAAAGAAGAGTGAGGTGCAAACCACAGAGGAGATGTGATAACGGTTCAAATAAAGATAGAGAGGCGAGAAAATAAGAGGGAGGGAGGCAGGGAGAGAGAGGGGGGAGGGAGCGAGAGAGAGAGAGAGAGAGAGAGAGGGGGGAGGGGGAGAGGGAGAGAGAGGGGTGTTCAGACGGCTCCATCCTGTCCCTCTCAGTCGACCCACAGGAGCATGTTAGCACCACAGAGCCTCAGCCGCCGTCGGGACTACAGGACCCACAATGCACTGGGACCCACGGCAGCCAGCCGGTCACCCACCTGGGAACCACAGGTACGGGAGAGAGAGAGAGAGGGGGGGAGAGAGAGAGGAGGGAGAGAGAGAGAGAGAGCAGGACGGAATTGGTGGACCAAGACGTGAGAAGAGCAGGCTGCATTTGGGAGTACAGGTAGAGAGCATGATGGGGATTGTAGTCTTTGTTCACCTGTTGACTTGATGGGGCGGCGGCATCAGTTGCACCGGTACGTAAACCTTGGAGCTGGGAGGCTGTGGAGTTTGGAGGAGGAATGTGTCACCGCGCACAGTCACAGTGTGCTGCCATTAGTCACTCAGCTACAGAGGGGAGCAGGTATCGGGGGTGGCTCCATGACAACTGTGTGTGTCTGTGTGTGTGTGACATCCCGCTGAGCGGATGACGAACATTCGGCACCCTGCTCAACCTGTTGTGTGTGATTCATAGAGACATGAGGGCCAGAGGGAAATGTTCCCACGCGGTAAAGCAGCCTGCAGGGATGGTTTGGTTCACCTGATGCTGCAGGAACTGCGTTTCCCAGAATGCCCTCAAGGAAGGGAAAGAACAGCCAGACGACGTGCTGCTTCCACCTGCTTCTGTTGTTTAGTGTAGAATTGAGAATCACAGAAGGCTTCTGTTGGCGTAGAAACTTATCCGTGGCCTGCTGCTGCAATGCATTCTGGGACATGGAGGCCAAAAATAGCTCTTCAATTAATATCAAAGAGTTGCTTGGTCATCATTTATCGGTTAATTAAAAATAACTTTATGGACCTTTTGATATTTTGTTTCTGTAGTTTATCTGTAGTCTTGTAGTCCACCCCATCTGTAGTCCACTTCCTGATACCACCCCATCTGTAGTCCACTTCCTGATACCACCCCATCTGTAGTCCACTTCCTGATACCACCCCATCTGGAGTCCACTTCCTGATAACACCCCATCTGGAGTCCACTTCCTGATACCACCCCATCTGGAGTCCACTTCCTGATACCACCCCATCTGTAGTCCACTTCCTGATAACACCCCATCTGTAGTCCACTTCCTGATAACACCCCATACAGTCCACTTGTAGTCCACTTCTGGATGAAGGACCCACTGAACAGGAAGTTCTGGTTTTGTAAGAACCTAAATGTCCTGTTTTAGAGAGCGTGCTCCTCTGGCCGCGCTAACGATCCTGTGTGTGTCTGTGTGCGTTTGTGTGTGTTACAGGACGACGTGCCGATCAAGGAGATCAGCATCACTCATCACGTGAAGGAAGGATCGGAGAAGGCCGACCCGCGACAGTTCGAGCTCCGCAAAGTCCTCGGGCAAGGCTCCTTCGGCAAGGTGTGTGTGTGTGTGTGTGTGTGTGTGTGTGTGCTTGTTTGTTTAGCCATAAGTACTTGTGTGTGTGTGTGTGCGTAAACATGGTTTTCATTTGGCCTCAAAACCCTGCAATGATTTCATTTGGAAAAGTGCTCTCGAGAGGCTGTTGCCGTGGAGACGGCGCTCTGAGGGCCCTGCACGCTCCTGCTCGGCGTCTTTATGAATGAACTATGGGAAGCTGGAGGCTCATAGTAATCTACGAGAGAGGAAAACCGAAGGCTAGCCCAAATAAACAAACAACAAACACACATGCAGACACACACTCAACGGTGCGTGCTTTAGGGCGGGGCTACACGCTGATGCCAGACGTGCTCTCGAGTCTGAACATGTTCACTTTCTTATTGCTAAAAAACAAGATGGCAACAGCTAAAATGCATCACACGATCAACCTACCAAGCAATGAGTGACCGCCGCCTCCTACCTTCATTCTGTCGCTCTGTCACACCCATTAATGCTCCATAATGAAACTCCTCACGCACACTCCTGCTGCAGTGATTGACTGTGTGTGTTTAGGTTTTCCTGGTGAGGAAGGTCACGGGGCCGGACGCCGGTCAGCTCTACGCCATGAAAGTCCTGAAGAAGGCGACGCTGAAAGGTACAAAAGAATATGCAATAAGTCTGGTGGAGAGGTGAAGAGGTCCAGGGGCGTCCTCCATGTTGAGCTGAGGTTGTACGCCATCTGGTGGTGGAGAGGAACGCACCACCCACCTTTAACCCGTTTCCCTTCGTTAAAAACCCTCCTGCTGATTCTTCTGAACCAAAGTAGAAAAGAGTCTGTTGTTTTTGTGCAGTGCGCGACCGGGTCAGGACGAAGATGGAGAGAGACATCCTGGTGGAGGTCAACCACCCCTTTATCGTCAAGCTGCACTACGGTCAGTCCACCGGCGGCCAATCAGAACGCTGGGCCCCTCCCCCTTTTTTAGTTGCGGATCTCACCTGGATCTCTGTTTGCTCCCCTCAGCTTTTCAGACGGAGGGGAAACTCTACCTGATCCTGGACTTCCTCAGAGGAGGAGACCTCTTCACCCGCCTCTCCAAGGAGGTAACTGGTAACCGTGGAAACGTCTCAACCTCTCTCTCCTCTGGACTCATAAGTCACCTGGTGGTTGTTGTTGTTTCCACAGTGCTGCAGGTGATGTTCACGGAGGAGGACGTGAAGTTCTACCTGGCGGAGCTCGCGCTGGCCCTCGATCACCTTCACGGCCTCGGCATCATTTACAGGGACCTCAAGCCAGAGAAGTAGGAGCTCGCACAGACACACACGCACAGACACACACGCACAGACACACACACACACACACACACTGAGTCAAGCTGCATTATACATTTTAGCCTGCGGACATTTTCCCTTTTGAGCACAAATAAAAAACAAAGTTCTGTCATTTCAGCATCCTGCTGGATGAGGAGGGACACATCAAGCTGACTGGTGCGTAATGTGACACTGTGTGTGTGTGTGTGTGTGTGTGTGTGTGCGTGTACCCGCCGGGGACAAAGCAGTGAGATCATTTGCTCAGTAAAAGTACATTCAATGTGCTGTTAATATATTTTTTATTAACTCTTGATTATTGTTGTCATCCGTTAATTGACTGAGGGTGACACCTTTACAATGTTTGTGTCTTATTACTAATGAATCATTACATTTCAACACATGGTGTCCGGTGAAGTGAGCGTGTGACTGTTCTCCTTGACTCCTCAGACTTCGGCCTCAGCAAGGAGTCGATCGACCACGAGAACAAGGCCTACTCCTTCTGCGGGACGGTGGAGTACATGGCGCCCGAGGTGGTGAACCGCAGGGGCCACACGCACAGCGCCGACTGGTGGTCCTACGGCGTGCTCATGGTGAGAGGGCCGCCTGTGGAGTACTTGAAAAGGCTTCAGTGGGACAGAGCGAGTATTTAATAGTAGTAATAGTAGTAATGGCTTTAGTTTAGCGTGCCGGGGACACGTGCACAGGTCTGACCGCGCACGTGTTTGTTCTGCTTCTCAGTTCGAGATGCTGACGGGAACGCTGCCGTTTCAGGGAAAAGACCGGAAAGAGACGATGACCATGATCCTGAAGTAAGACACTCGACACCGCTCGTCTCCTTCCCCCCTCAGAGGGCGAAGGAGTCCTGCCTCCTGCCTCCTGCCTCCTGCCTCCTGCCTCCTCCTCTCTGCTGCTTCTACTTCACTCTGATCTCACTCTGTGTTTCAGGGCCAAGCTGGGGATGCCACAGTTTCTGAGCTCAGAAGCTCAGAGTCTCCTGAGGAACCTTTTCAAACGCAATCCGTCCAACAGATTAGGTGACGGTTACCTTTATTTTTTATTTGTTACTTTCAGAATATAAAAACAGATCAAAGTAAAAGCATGAATGGCCAAATGTTAAAATATCCCCAAACCTGTTTACAGGTGCTGGACCGGACGGCGTGGAGGAGATCAAGAGGCACCCGTTCTTCAGCACCATCGACTGGAACGTCAGTGAAGTCCTGGTCCTCCATGTGACCCAGTCTCTGTAGTCCTGGTCCTCCATGTGACCCAGTCTCTGTAGTCCTGGTCCTCCATGTGACCCAGTCTCTGTAGTCCTGGTCCTCCATGTGACCCAGTCTCTGTAGTCCTGGTCCTCCATGTGACCCAGTCTCTGTGTAGTCCTGGTCCTCCATGTGACCCAGTCTCTGTGTAGTCCTGGTCCTCCATGTGACCCAGTCTCTGTGTAGTCCTGGTCCTCGTGGTGACCTGCAGGGAGATGCTGATGTGCTCTCACAGTTTCACCCCCCCCCCTTGTAGAAGCTGTTCCGCAGAGAGATTCCTCCTCCTTTCAAACCGGCCTCTGGACGACCTGATGACACCTTCTACTTCGATCCGGAGTTCACAGCCAAAACCCCGAGAGGTACTGCGCCTCCTGCTCCTCCTCATCCTCCTGCTCGTCATCCATCAGAGCCGTCAGATGGACTCTTGTCTTGTGTTGTGTGTGTGTGTCAGACTCTCCGGGGGTTCCTCCCAGCGCCAACGCCCATCAGCTGTTCAGAGGGTTCAGTTTTGTGGCGATAACAGAAGAGGACACGCAGCCGATCCCCAGCACGATGGCGCAGGTGCGTACGGACAGAAAATAACCCAATTCATAGAGGGACACCTCCGAAAGTCTCTGGGAGCAGAGGAGTCGCCCCCTGCTGGTCACTGCACAGAATGCAGCTTTAAGGCCTCACCTGGATAAAAGCCTTTAAGGAGGAGAGAGGAAGTGTTTGTTGGCGTTATTAGACGTGAGCCCCCCCCGCGCCCTCCCAAAAAAAAGTTGCATCCCTTACGATCTCAAATTATAACAACCGTAAAGCTTTAACCCCCTCGAACTCGACTGCGGTCACTATTGCCCCCCCCCTCTCCCCACCAACCTGACCTCCGTCTCTCGGCCTGCAGCAGCTCCACAGAAGCACATCGCAGTTCTCGGACGCTTACGACATCAAAGAGGACATCGGCGTCGGCTCGTACTCCGTCTGCAAGCGCGCCGTGCACAAAGGGAGCGGCATGGAGTACGCCGTCAAGGTAGGAACGCCACCGAGTCTCTGAGGTGTTAATGCCCCCCCCGCCCCCTCCTCAGGGAACGTAACTGACATTTGTCTGCAGATCATCAGCAAGTCCAAGAAGGACCCGACGGAGGAGGTGGAGATCCTGCTGAGATACGGGCAGCATCCCAACATCATCACCCTCAAGGACGTGAGTCGCGTTGCCCTCCGCACGTGGCTTTTACTCTGAAAACGAGCTGATCGGCTGATCCCTCAGGTGTACGACGACGGCCGCTCCGTCTTCCTGGTGACGGAGCTCATGAAGGGAGGAGAGCTGCTGGACAAAATCCTGCGGCAGAAGTTTTTCTCTGAGCGGGAGGCCAGCGCCGTCCTCTACACCATCGCCAAGACGCTGGAGTACCTGCACGTCCAGGGGGTGCGACGCTTCCTCACACTTTCTACAAAATAAAAGCATTCATTCAGACTTTGACTGGACGGCAGCTTGATTTTAAAGCCCCGCCCCTTCCTGTCCCGCAGGTGGTGCACCGAGACCTGAAGCCCAGCAACATCCTCTACGTGGACGAGAGCGGCAACGCCGAGTCCATTCGGATCTGCGACTTCGGCTTCGCCAAACAGCTGCGGGCGGAGAACGGGCTGCTGATGACGCCGTGCTACACCGCCAACTTCGTGGCCCCGGAGGTGACTTTTGACCTCCTCAAATGTGCGCTCCGTCTCTGACCTGTTCCTGTTTTAATTAAACAAAAGCAAACAGAAGGCCGTAAGGATTTATTAACTTTGAGCCTTAGTGAGCTGGATTGGAGGTGAATTAGAGGTCAGATGGAGCAGGACGAGCTCCGTGGTTCCTCACGTCAGGAGGAGGAGCTCCGGTCTGAGCCTCATCCTCCCCGTGTCTCCTCAGGTCCTGAAGAAGCAGGGCTACGACGCGGCCTGTGACATCTGGAGTCTGGGAGTGCTGCTGTACACCATGCTGACGGGGTAGGAGCTCGGCCAGATGTTGTTGTCACACGGTCATCAGATAAGGTGTCCAGATGTTAAACATGACGCTTCCCTCCTCCAGCTTCACTCCCTTCGCCAACGGGCCGGAGGACACGCCCGAGGAGATCCTGGCTCGCATCGGCAGCGGCAAGTTCTCCCTGAGCGGAGGATACTGGACCTCCGTCTCCGCTGAGGCCAAGGTGTGACCTCTGACCTCTGACCCCACGCACCTCTTTCATGTTCACTCGCTTCCCTTCGTTGCTTTGGCTCAGAGAGAATGATGATGACATCATTCAGGTTCCTGTTGTTGACTGGCTTCAGATCAGCTGCTGGTATCTTAAAACAAACGGGTCACATGATCCATGAGTCTCTTCACTTTATATTCAAGATGCTTTGCTGCTGTTCTTATTAACTTTGTCCAGGCAACAAACACATGTGTCTTCAAAACAAACCTAAATGTACCCGAGTAGAAAAGGATTCCTGAACCCATGTGTGACCTCTGACCCCCCTCCTCCTCCCAGGACTTGGTGTCCAAGATGCTCCACGTGGACCCCCACCGGCGGCTGACGGCTGGTCAGGTCCTCCGACACCCGTGGGTGACTCACCGAGACCAGCTGCCCAAGTACACCCTGAACAGACAGGACGCCCCGCACCTGGTCAAGGTACGCACACGCCGACACGCACGCACGCACGCACGCACGCACACGCACAGTCAGACAACACGCTAACGCCCTGCGATGATTGGCGGATCCTCTGCAGGGAGCGATGGCGGCTACCTACTCGGCCCTGAACAGGAACGTCCCCCCCGTGCTGGAGCCGGTGGGCTGCTCCACTCTGGCCCAGAGGAGGGGCCTGAAGAAGATCACCTCCACCGCTCTGTGACCTTTGACCCCCAGCCCTCTGTGTGACCTCCTTCTCCTGGCTGTACTACTGATGGAACCGCTAAACGCCAAATAGAAACACGGAGATCTCCCCCCCGCCCCCCCGGGGGGCCGAGCAGCTGGGCCGTGGGGCGAGGGGGGGTGGACGTGTTGTATTCTGAGCACAGGAACACTGTAATCCGATGAATCATTGAAGCTGCATGTCGCTGTATTCAAACCTCAAGTAGCCTCGGACATCGCGCTCCCTTAACGAGCATCGAACAACGTTTTTATGTTTTGGGGGAAAAAAGTTTTAGGGAGCTCTTATTTTGTAGAGACTTCCTGTGATCCAGTAATTTTACCTGTTATGGTGACAAAAAATCGCACAGAACAAAAGTAAAAAACGTCTTGGAATGAATCAAGCTTTTCGCCCTGATCAGTTTCAAATCAAGTCAAAGAAACGGACTGAACACATTGATCCCGGACTGTAATCTACCAATATTTTCACCTTGTGTGTGAGAGAAAACCCGGGAAAACGATTTTTTATTTGTTTCTCGCCGGTCGACTCGTTGAAACATTTCAGGAAAAAGCACAAATATGAACAAAAGCAGAACAGATTCTTCCTTTTCTGGCTCCTGTTTTTCATTTTAAAGCTGCACAAGATGCTGAAATTGGTTCATTTGCTTATTTAATCTGAAATAGATTCATGCAACAAAGAAAACAGAGGTGGAAAAATATTTAGCTGTTTTACTCCAAAGTAAAAAAAAAATCCCAAAGTCACTAAATATTAGTAAGTCTTCGTCGTGCAGAATGACAACCTCTACCTGATAATAATGATAAATGCATTGATGTTAACATTTAAGTATTTAAGATGACATCTTTTCCTTTTATTAACTCTGATGCATCTAAAGCTTTTCCATGAACATAGTGGAGTAAAATGTGGTACAAAAGTAGTGGAAATACTAAGTAAAGTACAAGTATATCCAGTATATAGTGTAGTACATAGGCGGAAGGCAGGAAGGCAGGAAGTTGTTATTTTAGGATTCTTGTGCAGCTTCAACGTGACTCAAACTCCGCGAGGAGAACGGCCACATTTTGCACAACAAACACACGACGGAACGCGTCGTCTTCTTCTTCTCGAGGAACCCCGTTTTGTGTTTTTTATTCCGGCGGCGTCCCCGGTTGCCCCCGGTTACCAGTTGAGCTTCCTGCTTCCACAAAAAAGCGGCCGACCGTCTGTCTGCAGCAGACAGGCGGAAGAACTGTAAATATGTATTCATGTTTGAGCAACTCAGGTTTCTACGAATCAAGACAATGCGTTTATACAAACACACACACACACATGTGTGTACATACCGTATATACATATACAGGTATATACGTGTGTGTGTGTGTGTGTGTGTGTGTATACAGGAGAAATGTGTACATAGAATATGCACAAAGGAGAGAGAAGTTCATCAGTCATGCAATATACATATGGTTCTATATACACATACATATATAGATGTGTATACATTTACACACATACACATATAGTGTGTGTGTATATCTGTTATCAGAACCCTTTAAACTCAAAGTGTAGCAGGGAGAGAAAAACACACTTATGTATTCAAAACTACTTTAAAGTGTTACTCATATACTAAAGGGTCAGTTCACCAATGTTTAACACTACATTTCCCACAATGCAACAGCGTCTTTCAGCAAGCGCTCTGACCGCCTCGTCTTCCAAACTGCTCTCCACATCTTATTTCACATAATAGCAGGACGAGCTAACTAGCGGTTAGCTGGCTAGTTAGCTAGCTTGCTACCCAATAGTCATGCCAGGAAATAACATCATTTGGTAATAAATAAATATCCTTGAAAGCAAAATCACCATTTAAAAGCCAGTAAATATGAATAAAATGTTTTTTTTTCTTGCGTTACACTGTTGCCTGTGATTTGGTGACCTGTCCCTTTAATCCCTTTAATCCCTTTAATCCTGCCAGTCAGGATATTGATCCTCACTCCTGGTGACAATCAGATAACGTTCATAAACATTCATCACCGTCTCTCTCCTCTTCCTGTGAACCAGTTAGAAACAAACCGCTTCCTGCCGGCGTCGTCCGAAAGTCCGTCTACATAAAGGGAACTTTTAGCGCTCTGAGATGTTCTTTGTTTTATATGAAATGAATATATATGTATATGAGGAATGTAAAAGGATGTTTGTTTGTCTGTGAAACTGGGGAATAGCTTTTCTTCTTCTCTGCTCCTGCGTTGCTGCTGCGCCAGCTCTCTGTTTTTGTACAGGAGAGTTGGACTTTCTATTAAAAACAATAAAAAGGACAATCAGCTGACTTTACGCTCCTTTGAGAATTATGTTCTTTTTTTCTTACAGTTCAAGTGCAATAAATAACGTTTTTAGTGTTTTCTCACAACAACAAAAAAGTATTATATTTTACTGAAGTAAGAATTCCGGTAGAAATACCTAAAGACCTTTCTTTAGTAAAAGTATATAAATGAATGTAAGTTTGATGCTAACTGCTGGAAAATATCACAATTCAAAATTGAATTTGGGGTATTTCCTTTTTTTAATGTCAGAGAATAAAAAAAAAAGATTTAAGTATGCTGTAAAATGAAATCTCTACAAACGATACAAAAATCCACATTAAATATTTTCATTTATCAGAAAACACGCAGTTCATGTCAGTGTTTCTACACCAATTTTTGTTTAGGTTTAAGTTTTTTAGCACAGTTTAGATTATTTGAGTAAAATGAAATAAAAGAAAATAAAAAGCATAGTGATTCAGGGGGTTCTATTTGATTTACTAAAATCGCAATCGTTTTTGAAAAATTGAAATCATCACAATGAACATTTTGTGCTTGTTGTTGATCTTCAGTCGTATTTGTCCCCCCAAATTTAATTTGAGGACTGATTCAAATGTGATTCAAATGAACTCAGAGCACAAAAACTAAAGAGTGACGTCATCGTTTCCCAGAAGCACCTGAACGCACCAAATCAGCAGATCCTTCAGTTCCATCTCGGACTTTCTGAAAGGAAGCAAAGAACCGGAGATCTGAAAATACTGTAAAGCTTTAAAAAGACCCAGGTTGATTAAAAATGTAACCGACCACAGAAAACTGGACTTCTTCCTCACTGGTGTTTTTTAAAAAGGTAGAAGACTCAACTTTACGTGACAAATTAACAAGTCCACCTCAGAGCGGAGCCCCCCCCCCCCCGGAGAAGCCCGGCGTCAGAAGTCGGAGTCGTCTGTGGCACAGTTGTCTGTGTTGACAGAGACCCCCAGTGTCTGCGGGGGGGGTTCGCTCGTTGTTGTTGTTGCCGCCCCCCCCTCCTCCTGCTGGTGCTGCTTCTTCCGGTCGTGGTTGCGGATGTGCACGTGCAGCCCCCGCTCCGTCATCTCGTAGATGCGACACCTGGTGCAGAAGAACGGCGACACGCCGACGTGCCGGAACTGATCGGCCAGGTAGGAGGCGAGCGACCTGAAGCCCTTGTTGCAGATGTCGCAGCGGGGGACCACGCCCGGGTGCTGCTGCTCCATGTGCCTCCTCAGGCCCCACTTCGACCGCCTGTAGCCCCCCTCCGCCGGCGGGCACATGGGGCAGGAGAACACGGCGCTGTGGTTGGCGTGCCGCTTGGTGTGGGCGTCCAGCTCCACCTGCGTGCGGACCTCGTGCTTGCAGGTGGAGCAGAAGAAGGTCTTCTTCCCCTCCAGCAAGGTGGAGGTGCTTCATGTGGACGGCCAGCCCGGAGGCCCGCTTGAAGGAGCGGCCGGGCGGGGGGCACAGCGTGCACACCAGCGGGCGCCCGTCGAGGCCCGGTTCACCATGTAGTCCTCCCCGAGCTCCAGCACGCACTTGTTGCTGACCAGCGGCTCCGCCTGCTGCTGCCCCCTCCTCCTCCTCCTCACCTCCTCTCTGGCCCGCGGCCTCCTCTCCTGCCTCGGGCACAGCTCGGCGGGCGAAGGAGCTGTGGCGAACTTGCAGGCCGCCGGGTGTTTGGCCGCTGGCTTCCTGGCCAGGAGCGGCCGGTCCACCAACATGCTGAACTGGTAGCTCTCGCCCTCCTCTTCGGGGTTTGAATACTCAATGACGTAAACGCTGCCCTCCTCCTCCTCTCCTCCCTGCTCCTCCTCGGGGGGCACGGAGTACTCCATCTCGTAGCACACCGGAGCGGCTTTCCCCCTCCCGCTGTGGTGAGATTGGTCCTGTGCGATGTGCGTGTCGTCGATCCTCACCACCGTGATCTGATCCATCCCGGCCGCGGCGCCCCAGGAGGACGCCTGGGCACCAATAACGTACGTTAGATCAATGCTTTGCATCGATCAAACATCCAGAGCTCCATGTTCACATCAAACAGCCGTCACTTGGATATGTATATAACCATATATCATATATCAATATATAATAGATGCAGGAATGGGCACTGGGTAAAACAGAGCCAATTTGAATTCCTTTAAATCTGTAAAAAGAGTCAAGTAAAGCTGGTTAGTTTAATAAACATTGGATGAGAAGTTTGTTTATCAATAATTTATACACGTGTAACTATAATTTGGTTTAATTACTTATTACTTACTGCATATTGAAGAACAACAAGACGCACTTTCAGTATACATCACTTAACGTTAGTTATCGCCACACTGACATGTTTTATCTAAAGGTTAATGAACGTGTTCACTCACCATGAAGTCAGCCATCGCAGCCGAACCTCGTTGACCTGGTTAGCTGGAGAACACAAGAGCAGCTAGCTTAGCAACCAGCTGGCTAGCGCTTCCCGCCGGATATAAGTACTCTTTAAACGGCTGTTTGTCGGTGGTAAACGCGAAGTTGTGACGCACATGTGGCTCTTCGGGGAAGGCGGGTCGTTCGGCCCCACTCGCCGCAGGTGGACGTCCCGATCTGGGCCTCGAGTGACCACAGAATTTGTATATATGTTTATTCTTTCTCAACAGCGTGCGGTATCCACTTCTGTCCCCTGGTGGCGCGGAGGAGTATTGCACCACATTATTTGTACAATAAACTGAACAATAGCAAAGATTACTTTCAGGTTGATAACCTTTTATTCTTAAGAAGAAACGTGAAACGTTTGTGTTGTGTCTTTTTTAACTATATCTTGAATTTCTCATTTTTAGAAGAATAGGATAATGTGCTTTACAAAAGATGGCTCAGCCTTTAAGTTAGATTTATTTTGTTTATATTTTATCTGTTGTTTGTATCCTTCTTCCCCAATTGTTTACCTGAGAAATTGTTCAATACAATAAAAAATGGCAGATCATCGTCTCTGTAACAATCATCTGTTACAATAAAGCAACGGGGTTTTGAATGTCTTTCGTGACGCATGCGCAAAGCCTACGACCATCGGTTACTAGCTAGTTAATCGTAGCGTTTGGTCAGTTTAGATCTGACTGTTGTACAACGTTATTGTTTAACCGTGAGTTGTTGCTACCACGCGGGATTAAAGTCACCGAGGCGTGAAAGACAATGCCCAAGAATAAAGGTAAGGGACGGAACAAGACGTGTGTTTCGGTGTCGGTAATTGTCTTTCGAACCAACCGTTGAACACGCAGTGAAAACGTGACACCGACAAGCTAACGCTAGTTAGCAACATAAATTAATTATTTTTTTTATTAAACTTTCATTTATACGACATTAGGAGTTATTTACGCCGTCGGATGTGCCTTTGTGTCACACACACACACACACGTGTTGTGAATTCGGCTGTAACAATAATGAAGCTAGAGTAGGCTGGCTCTTGTTTCTAAACTCTTTATACCGGTTAGCCAGCTAACCGCTAAGTAGCATAGACGGCAGATTAATGCCATTTCTAGCTGACGCAGCTAGCTAGCTAACGTTAGTTGCTGTTAAACCCCTCATCGGTGGGGTTCGTCACATCTGTGTGTTCGATGTATCTAAAATGAATACCGGATGACTGAAGGTATCTATGTACCTGGATACTAAACTCATTGAAGGAGCTAGTTTCGACGTAAAGGCTCTAGAATGTCTCTTGACTAGAATACTGGCTTTTAACTTGTAGACGTTAGCTCATTTTCTTACTATCACCGTTAACATTAATATCGATATCTATACTCCCCTTCATATCATTTTCCAAAGGATACATAACTTGCACATACTGGAGTGCCACTCCAATCAATGCATTTTTAAAATCATGTCACTATAAACCACAAAAATGTCTCCTGCCTCGCACTCATGTGAAACAATAATAACTAACGGTAAATGGTTAAAGTGTGGTTTAATATAATTCGATCTCAATGCGTCACTTAGTATTAGAAGTATTGTAATTTGTATTCATGCATTTCTTTACCTACTAGGTATCCCTTGCCAAGCATACCATTATTTTATCTTATGTTTGTATTTTGTGTGTCAAGTTTCTTTAACAAAGGCAATTGAGGCAATTGGGGGGAAAAAAGGTCATATAATGCTTAACAAACAGATGTTGAAAGGAGGTAATGTGCAGTAGTGGAAAAAGTATTTAAGTTCATTTTTCTGATACTGCTTGCATTTTAGAAAAAATGTCCCAGTTCTATTTTATATCTGTAGAACTGGGACTTTTTTTCTATTTTTTTTAAATCATTTTTCGGTATTATCCTTGTGTCAATATTTTACTGTTGCAGTAGGTTCATCAATTTATGCACTTTAATTAATTGTTTTTGGGTTGTCCAATTAAAAAAGCAATTCTCATTGTTGTATTTTAATTGATTGTTACTGTAGTATATCCAATTGATTCACTCTGAAGGAACTGTTATGAACTGTTGTGTTTCTCTGTGTCTGTAGGAAAGGGAGGAAAGAATCGTCGACGTGGAAAGAACGAGAATGAGTCAGAGAAGAGGGAGCTTGTGTTCAAAGAGGACGGACAGGGTGAGTTCTGGTCCTCAGCTGATCAGGAGAGAACGTTTCGTATGTTGGCTGGAGGGAATCGTTAGTTTATGAAATGGTTCTCTGTGAAACCAGAGAAGGCATCACACGTAAATGGAGCTTAAACCCTTTACTTACCCATTAACTTTACTTCACTTTACTTATTCATTAAAATAATACATTTATAGCAAGAAGGGAAAATATGTCATCTTCTGTGAAAGTAAACTGATCGACCCGAAGACCTCAGCTTTGAGAAATTAGATCGACTGAAAATTAATTTGTCAATTGATTATGAAAAAAAGTTTTTTTTTTATTGGTTTGCAGCTATTACACCACACTCAACATTGTTGTAGTCTCCTTTATCGCTGGTCTCAGCAGGTCAATCAGAAGGTTAGGGGAAGCATTAATTATAAGACGATGAACAACAAATCGTGTAGAATCAGCTCACTGTTAAAGAATTAGAGAATCATGTTTGAAGAGGACTTTTATTTTGACGGGGCCGAAGCGTCTGTCTGCAGAGCTCAGCGGCCAGAATCCTGTTGTCACGGCAACGAGCCCAGTGGCTTTGTCGCATAAGAAACCTGTTCCAGTGGGGATGGGAGAAGGTCTTCTTTTAATGCGGTGGTGTAAATATTAATGGCATTTTTCTGTTTTAATATTTCGCCTTTACACATGGCATTTAATGGATGTCTCCCTTCACCTCGTATGAACTGTCCTCACCTGTCCGCCCCGTCTCTTCTCCCAGAATACGCTCAGGTGATTAAGATGCTGGGAAACGGCCGTCTGGAAGCCATGTGCTTTGACGGAACCAAGCGGCTTTGCCACATCAGAGGAAAACTCCGGAAAAAAGTAGGAGAATCCACCTTTTCTCTCCCCACCTCCGACTAACACACACAGGAGAGCCTCCCGACACAGTGCTGAGTCGGTGTGTTCTCAATGGGGGTGGGGGGGCTCAGTGTGTTGCTGTGTGACTCTGATAACATCTCCCATCTCTGCTGTAGGTTTGGATCAACACGTCAGACATCATCCTGGTAGGACTCAGGGATTACCAGGTGAGACGGACACATTATTGTAGTAGTGTACAAGCTGGTCACTAACGGATCGAAGATGTTTATTTCATAGTTTCTAAACCTTTTCTTCCAAATTAACCCTCTGCTTCCGTTCCAGGACAACAAAGCCGACGTCATCCTGAAGTACAACGCGGACGAGGCTCGCAGCCTGAAGGCGTACGGAGAGCTGCCCGAGCACGGTGAGTCAGAGCGCCGTGGAATATGACTTGCCCTTAACGGGAGCAGCAGAGCCGCTCGCTCCACGTCTAACGATCTGCTGCTTTCCTCCTCGCAGCCAAAATCAACGAGACAGACACCTTCGGGCCCGGAGACGACGACGAGATCCAGTTTGATGACATTGGGGATGACGACGAAGACATTGATGATGTAAGCAGTGTTTTACTTCACTGGGAAACCAAGTAGTTTTTCTTTTTTTAAATTGTCTTTGTTTTTAGCTGTAATGCTCATGATTGATAATAAATTGTTATTTTAATCATTAGCGCTGATAAACAAATCTGATGTCAATCAGAGTTTAGATGAACTAACATGCGCCTGTGAGCTAAAGTTTAATCTATTGCTGATTTAAACTCAGCAGCAGCAAATATGGAAACAAATACAAAGTGCATCAAAATGAGGAAACATGAGTCTAAAAAATGTTTCCTTCTCCAGATCTAAAGACCTGCTGCTGGAGGGAGGAGGGGGGGGTTTTACCAGAGAACCTTCCGTTGGAATATTTAGAGCCGATACGCTGCGACCGATGACCATTATTTTTTTATTAAAATCAGCCTCTGCCAGTCCGATGCAGCGTAGAACCGCCAGTCGACGCCTTTGTTCCTGTCCATGTGAGGAAAAGGAGACGCTGTCCGCAGGATCGACCGGGCGGTTTGAATAGAAGGATCGGCAGCATCGTATCCAGGGTGACCACCCGGACATGTCGCTCCATTTTCACCTTTTTTATTTTGTTTATTTCTGCTCGTAACATCAGCAAAAGGGCACATTTTCTCCCCCTTTTTTCATTTTCTCTCATCGGAGACAGGCGTAGTATTTAGGAACATCTTTTAATATTTCGAGGAGTCACACCGAGGCCTCAGAACATCTTTTAACAATGTATTTATATTTCACACAGACGTGGAATTTAGCAGCAAGTACAGAATCTCTGGGTTTGTCAATAAAAAGATAAAACCATGTTTTGTTTTTCTTTTGTACTCGCGTGTGGCTCTGCGTCTTTTTTGTCTTCATTTTGGAAGTTCTCCTGAACCGTGAAGGTCGATCCCGCTCACCCCTTGGAAAGAGAGTAATAACAATCTGAATGTCCTCTTTCCCTCTCCGTGTGTTCCTGTTGATCTCTCAGCTCACCGTCTCTTCGGACCGGTGGTTCCCAAACCCCGACCCCGACACACACCGGTAACAACCTCACGTCTAGAAAATCACAATACCAGATATAAAGTAGTTTATTTTTCCTCCCTGGGGTCCCCTGATTGGGCCCTGCACCTCAGTTTGGGAACCTCCGGAACGTCGCTGTCACTCTGAATAATAAAGGAAATAAAATGTACAATGTTTGAAGGTTTGGTTTCCAATAAAGATCTTAACAGCACTGACCGGCCTAGTGATTTTGCTCCACTTCCTGCACTGGTCTGAAGAGGGCGCTGCTGAGCTGGTGTATACATACATACATTACATACGTATATAAATATTTTTTCAAATATATAAAATTGCAGTTGTGGATTTACAATGCGGCATTGTACTTGTTAATGAGGTAATTTCTTTCTTTTCATGTTTCATAACAATTACATCTTCCATCCGACGTGCACATCAGTTGTGCGCGTGCGTACGTGTGACCCATATTGCAGCTCGGTATGTATGACGTCAGTCAGTCGCTGGGTTCGCTTGAGTCCGGCACGTGCGCTCCTTCACCATCCATAGGCACGACGTTCAATGAGGCACGTGAGAGGGAGGGGGCGGGGGGGGGGGGGGGCACTATCATTATAAAATTATAAATTATAAGAAATATTTTACATTATGTTTACGTGAAATGCCCCATTTGAGACACAAGGAAACATAAAACACTGAAGAGTTAAAACAATTTGGGGGAAATAAATCTCCATTCGCTGTCATTAAACCCAACCTGATCCCGAGCAGCTGGTTGCTAGGCAACGTGTGCTTTTCTCTTTCTTTTGGCGCATTAATATGTAATTCTGTGAGTGACGCGGTTCCGTGGACGAAGTTTACACGTTCACTTTAATGTGATGATTTGATTTTTTTTGGGGGGGGGGGGGCGGAAACAGAGCAATGTACATCTCTTTTGATTTCTATTTTTTATTTTTTTATTTTAGATGATAGGTAGACCGAAAAGTAGACCGAACCGTCTTTCCCTTTCTGCCATTGATTGACAGTTAAACGTTGTTTTCTCAAAGCGACATCATCCTTTAAGCTAGCAGTGAGGCTAACGCCCCCCCACGCCCCCTCCCCCTGTATATGTTGCCCCCGCCCCCCCGCAGCGTCTCGTCCTCCCGTCGTTTCCCTGAGTCATCGCGGAGCACCGGCGGTCCGCGGTGAGGACGTCTTTATCTTACCGGTCCTCTGATGACCCACGTGGGTCCGAGCTGCCACGACATGACAGGTGAGAAGAACACCTTTTATCGGCGCGCTCCCGTGGAATGTGCACGGAACGGGCTTCTGGATGTGCGCGTACGCGGATGTACACACCTAGTTCCTAACGGACGGGCGGACTGTTGTCCTTGTTGCATTGCTGTGATGTGTCCTGTACATTTAAAATAATAACGTCACCTCTCAAACAGGAAAGCATCCAGCTTCCTGGTGGTTATATATTTATTATTTCCATTGATCTGCCGTTGTTATGTGCACAGAAAGCCTTTAAACCTGCAGTGCTTGCTAACATTACATTAAAGAATGACTGCATTCCTCACAGTTGCGCAGATGCGTGCGTTTAGTCTTGGATGCATAACAAGGTTCTTTTATGCTCCTAAAATGTTATTTAACATAGTGTCACATTCTTGGTTGGACATCAGCTAATATCATCTATAGCATTCAGCTGATTAATCTCCTGCTCATGACGTCACTTTTGACTAAAGACGAGTCAGATCAGATTTGCATGTATATGAATATTCAATACATGTGTTATTGCCGCTGGCATCACTGCTTCTTTGCGAAATAAAAACATGGCCAGGGGTTGGGGAGGGGGGGGGTCCATGGACAGCTCACGATGACCCCTGACCCCCGAGGCGCCATGGGGACAAATTAAAGATTCTGCAGCTTTACATTATTTTTAGCTCTGCTGGCGGCAAAGCGTGAATCATGTCTTCGCTGTTCTCCCTCCCTCCCCCCAAATCACAGCGCTAGCCCCGCCTCCCGCCCCGCTGACCACCAGTAGGAACGCATCTCCGGCCCGATCCCCGACCAATCACAGCGGGCCTCCAGGTACAACTTCTAATGTTTGTAATAAAGTGAAGTGTTCCTTCATGTGATGATGATGAGAATGATAATTGTGATAGACTGAAGGGAGAGGAGAGGAACTCCTTTAATGACCCCCCCCCCCCCCCCCCCCGATGCTCAGAGAAGGAGGAGGTGCTGCGGGACAAGGAGCGCCGCGCCCAGCAGCAGCTGGACCGCTGCGCCGAGGAGCGAGGGAGGAAGATGGAGGTGCAAAAGAGAAAGGAGCAGCAGCGCCGGGCAGCCGCCGGGGAGAAGAGGCGCCAGCAGCAGGAGGCCGAGAAGGTCAGAGGTCGCGGCGCGTTGACGTGGTGATGTCACCTCTTTGTTGAATGTTCGGAATCTCGAGGATAACGCAACACAACACAACCTCTCTCTCTCTCTCTCTCTCTCTCTCTCTCTCTCTCTCTCTCTCTCTCTCTCTCTCTCTGTGCGAGCTGAATTGATGGTGTGGATCCATCAGCTGCTAGTTTCCTGTTGTTGTTGTTGTTGTTGACTCTTTAGGCAGCAGCAAGTAATTAATGCAACACCAACGACTTTCTGACGAAACAGGAAAAGTTTGGCTGTTTTTTCTGCAGCAGAATTAAATCCAGAGAGTGAATTTATAATCCCACATTAGCTAACGAGGGCATTGATCCTTTGATCCGCTTATTGATTTCTGGGCTGAATCTTCAGGCATCGCTTGTTGTCTTTCTGGTTGTTATCAGTAATCATGGGAGCCACTTTATAACATTCATACGTCTTTAATTATTGTTACCGAAGGGCTCCAATGAACAGGATTAATCACAGATTATATACTCCAAAAGTTCTCAAGCTTAAACCTGCTTTTCTTCTGTGATATTTCCTCTGCCCCCCGACCCCTGACCCCCCCTCCTCTTTATTTTAATTCCCATAGCTGCTCCCTGTTTATGCGGTTTGTGCGTGACTCTGCATTCAGCAACCCCCTTTCACCGTGCTGAGGTTTCCATCCTCTCTCTCTCTCTCTCTCTCTCTCTCTCTCTCTCTCTCTCTCTCTCTCTCTCTATTTTTATATATACATATATATGTACATATATATACATATATATGTACATATATATGTACATATATATGTATATATATATGGCAGGAGAAGACCTTTCAATGAAGCCAGTCATTATGTATGAAAATCAATAATATTGTGTTGTTGTTGTTGCGTATCTGTGCGTATTTCACATCACATTTACACTGTGTGTGTAGACAGATGAAGACCATTGCAACCATTATCAATATCCAATCCACCAGTCTGTGTGTTCTCTGCCCCTCCCCCCTGACTAAACTGCTCTGTGAGATCGACTGAGAGGGAGAGGGCGGGGTGAACAATGTGTGAGGTAGGAGAGGAAGGGAGGGTGAGTCAGTGTTACCTAGAGACACAGAGAGAGAGAGACACAGAGACACACAGAGAGAGAGAGGTAGAGAGAGAGAGAGACACAGAGACACACAGAGAGAGAGAGGTAGAGAGAGAGAGAGACACAGAGACACACAGAGAGAGAGAGGTAGAGAGAGAGAGAGAGAGAGACACAGAGAGAGAGAGACACAGAGACACACAGAGAGAGGTAGAGAGAGACACAGAGAGACACAGAGAGAGAGAGTCATGTATCAGTGAGTGACAGGCGAGGCAGCCATTGAGCGCTCGGTCCGCCGCCAGCAGTCGCGCAGGCGAAACGCGAGTGCGATGGAGGACGCAGGGGCGAGGCTGCTGCTGCATGCGGTAACCATGGCGCAGTCGTCTCCGTGCGCGTCGCCGGGCACCCGTCGCCGTAGCGATGGTTCCGTGAGAGAGTCTCTGTTCTTCCCCGTTTCTGAACGCAACGAGCAGGAGAGGCTGGAGGCCCTGGTCCGCCGGAGAGCCGGAGGCACAGAGAGACGAGGAGGAGGAGGAGGAGGAGGAGGAGGAGGAGGAGGGGGGGAGGTGGCTCGAGACCACTTGGACAACAGGCCTAAGCGCTGGACCTGGGGAGGACCGCCTGACGGAGCGGAAGGTGAGTACCATGATGTCAGTGGTTTGAGATGTAGAACAGGGCTGGGAGGAGAGGTCTTTGAGGGGGGGCCGGGGGGCCCGGGAGGGGTGGGGGGGTAGGGGGGCGGTGGATGGAGGATGGAGGGTGGAGGATGGAGGGATGAAAGGGTGGGGACGACAAAGCGGTGGAGGACGTGTGATGGGGACAGAGGATGGGAGGAGAAGAAAGGAGAAGGACAGTGGAAGGAAAAGGGTGTGGAGGCTGCAATGCAGGAGCTGCTTTGTGTGCGTGTGTGTGTGTGTGTGTGTGTGTGTGTGTGTGTGTGTGTGTGTCTGGTGAGTCTGTGCCGTCAGACACATTGAAGCTGGTGTTGGCTGGTGGTCTCTGCTTGAAATCCGCCACAGGTGTGTGTTTGTGTGTGAGTGTGTGTGTGTTTGCATGTGTGCGCTGCTGCTCCACAGCCCCCCCCGACCCCCCTCCTCCCGTCCCCCCCGTCCCCCCGCTCTGATTTACAGTTACACACCTAACCTTGAAGGCACCGCTGTCACAAACAGAGTCTCCTCCCCCTTTCATCGCTAGTCGTGTGTCCAGGCAGCGTTTAGCAGCGTGTCGCCCGTCTCTCCCCCAGCAGGCGAAGCGTCCCCGTCCTGCGCCGCGTTCACAACGCCATCACGTATTCACGAGGCCGCGTGGCGCCGGCCAAGGATCGGCAGAGAGCTGCTCTGGGATCAGCCGAGCGCTCAGTGCAGCAGAAACAGCAGCCGCTCGTCTTACAGCGGCACTCGGCTGAAGGACAGGGACGTGTGTGTGTGTTTGTGCGTGTGTGTGTGTGCGCGTGTGTGTGTGTTTGTGTGTGTATGCGCGTGTGTGTGTGTTTGTGCGTGTGTGTGCGTGTGTGTGTGTGTGCGTGTGTGTGCGTGTGTGTGTGTGTGTGTGTTTGTGCGTGTGTGTGCGCGTGTGTGTGTGTGTTTGTGCGTGTGTGTGTGTGTGTTCTGCTGGAACCTTTTATCGGTCAGAGGTCAAAGGTCAGCAGCTTGCGGGTGAGACCTTCATGGTTCCATGAGGACGAGGCACTTTGTTCTATGGATCCCACACGCCGGTTCGACGGGTCACTTCCTGCGAGCGTGTAACGCTTTGCTTTTCTCCGCTCTTGCTTCACCTGTTGCCCAGGTAACCCTAAGACCCCGCCCTGCCCTGCCATTGTCTGCGCCCTGTCCAATGAGCTTCCTGCTGCTTCCTCCAGCGCCAGACAATCCCGTAACGGTACAGATCACATGACGCATGTGTTCCACGCTCATACCCCCCCCCCCCCCCCCCCGCATGCCTCTGTCCGTCGGCTGCTTCACCCCCCCCGACTGTGTTCACGTGTCTGCTGACCCTGCTGCACATACGTGTTGGCTCGCAGTGACGTTTCGTTCAGACGTGAAGGTTCCATCTGTTTAATACGTGTGACATCAGGATTAAACACGATTATCATATTTAAACGTTTTCAATTTGATCAAATATTCGGACGACTCATCGTCTCTTGAATTGGTTGAGATGAAATAAATACTTAAATACAAAAGGAAGGTGTTCATTAAACAGCTGATGCTGTTTCTACTGGGTTCATAAAGGTTTACAGGCGATGATGAAGAGAAACACGCAGCTTGAGACCTGACGAGAGCTTAGTGAGGCTTTTTAATGATTTTTAATGTCAATTTTAAAAGTTGTTTTTTAACACAAGTTGAGTTTCAGAACAAGCTGTTTCATGCAAAAGAACATTAAGGCAAAGAAATCCAGAAAACAACAAATGGATTTATTTGCTTCAGACACTCACTGTGTGTCTCTTTGTGTATTTCTGTGTTCGGTGTGTGTTTGCGTGTTCATGCGTGTGTAACAGAGAGGGAAACATTGGTTCTATTGTTCATCATTTACATCAACGGTTCACAGCATTTCTACTGTGTCTAATGATGTCTGGTCCTCTGCTCTGCCCCGCCCCAACACACACACACACACACACACACACACACACAATCACACCTCCTCTTCACAACAAAGGGCTGCTCCACTTCCTGTCCTCGGGGCCCAAGGCCGTGTTCTGTGCTGCATAGAATGTGATATTAAATGTAAACGTTACTGCTGCAGAATAGAAGCATCGGGGGAAAGTAGCTGATACGAGATATCGACCTTCTTATTTAAAGCCAATAAAGATATTTGATATTCAGCACACTATGTCATCCTGGAGCTTAATACACACAAATACACATAAATGCTCAAAAGAATCTCATCCTGGGTCACAGTGTGTGGAGGCTGCCGCGGTGCCTTCAGGGGCCGCAGGAATCCTCCCCCTCCCTCCCCCGGGGCACTGCAGCGGCTGCCTCTGCGTCGTGCTCCTCCTTCGGCGCGACGCCGCGGGTTTTCTGCTGCTTCCTTCGCGCCTCACGTCGCCGCCGAAGGCCGGTGGATCACCGCGTCCGTCGGCCGGAGGCCGGGTGATGGGCGGGGCACGAACGCGCCGTCATCCAATGGGAAGCGTTTGATTCACTGTCATCTCGTGCGAAGTGATGAGTTTTTCTGTTTGTTTTAAATCAGACTTCCTGTCTCCGCCCGGCACGGATCAGCCAATCAGCAAGCAGCTCTCCAACTCGTCAGCTGCCCTCCACTCGCCAGAGAGAGGTGAGCGAGGAAAGATATCCATATGATAATATATCATTATCAAACTGTAATTCTATACAAACTCATGGTAACTAACGTCAGTAAACGTCACACAAAAGGTGTGTTGTTTACAGTAAAATGAGACATAATCAGCACTTATTGATAACGTCCACAAATCTATCAGGGTTGAAGGAAAAGCTCACATCGTCGCTAGCGCCCTTTCTAACTGTTCATGTCCACATCACTGTGTGTATATATGTGTGTGTTGTGTGTGTGTCTGTGTGTGTGTTGTTTCGTGACCCGTCAGTGTCTTTTGTGTCCCATCGAACAGCTTCCCCCAGCAACCACAGACCGAACAGAAGTTCCTCCAACCGCAGGAGCATCGCCGGACTCCCCGAGGACTCCAGAGGCAAAGCGTGCACGGTCAGACGCACACACACATGCACGCGCACACACACAGACATACAAAAGTGTTTTCTAAAATATCACAGTTTTGTTCCTCTTCATAACGTGTTTTCTTGGTATTGTTGTTTCATGACCTGCAGGGGGAAAACCTGAACACACCGGCCCGCAGTAGTTCCTTCAGGGGCAACAGCAAGGGCCCTGCCACACCCAAACGGTACAACGCACACGCATGCGCACACACACACACACACACACACACACACACAGACACACACAGACACACACACACACACACACACACACACAGACACACACAGGCCTCACCTGGTCCTCCTGGTTTTCAGCGTGAGGTCAAACAGGAGTCGGGCCCAGTCGCCCTGCTCCCCCGGCCAGTACCCCCCCTCCCCTCTGCGGCACAGGGCCACCACCCCCGGCTCCGACGACAGGGGTCACCCCGAGGTCAAAGGTCACAGCACCCTGGAGAGGAAATGCACCAAATCTGAGACCTCGGAGAAAAAAATCCCCAAATCCACCAGCAAAGAACTGAACGCAGGTAACAGACGCGCATCACGTCGTCATCAGCAACGCACTGATCCCCAAAGTGTTTACGTTTGATAACGTAGTTTCCATAGCAACCAGAGAAGAAGACAAAGAGTCTGCGCTGTGATTGGTGCTCCTTGTCTCCTCCCCACAGAGTCCCCGGGGACGCCGACGGGACGCAGCGTCGGCGGGACGACCGATGCCGAGGAGGCGTCCCGCCTGCTGGCCGAGAGGCGCCGCCTGGCCCGCATACAGAAGGAGCAGGAGGAGAGGCAGCGGCTGGAGGAGGAGAGGTGATTATTAGAATAACATCTTAATATGATCTAATATATTTTAAACACATTTGGACATTCTCTTTTTCTTGTCCTGCCTGTTACATCATACAGGCTGAGAGCCGAGGAGGAGCAGAGGAGGCAGCAGGAGGCGAAGGAGAGGCAGGAGAGGGCGGCGCTGCAGGCCGAGGAGGAGAAGGCGAGGCGGGAGGAGGAGAGGAGGAACCGGGAGGACGAGGAGAGGCGGCAGAAGGAGCAGAGGTGGAAGGACATGCAGGACCAGCTGGACAGAGAGGTGCACTTACTCATTCATGTGTGTGTCGTCCACCGACAGACAGGTGGAGCCACTGTGGCTGAGTGGGTGGTGCCTCCGTGTCAGAGGGCGGGTGGTGAAGCCGTGGCTGAGTGGGTGGTGCCTCCGTGTCAGAGGGCGGGTGGTGTAGCCGTGGCTGAGTGGGTGGTGCCTCCGTGTCAGAGGGCGGGTGGTGTAGTTGTGGCTGAGTGGGTGGTGCCTCCGTGTCAGAGGGCGGGTGGTGAAGCCGTGGCTGAGTGGGTGGTGCCTCCGTGTCAGAGGGCGGGTGGTGTAGCCGTGGCTGAGTGGGTGGTGCCTCCGTGTCAGAGGGCGGGTGGTGTAGTTGTGGCTGAGTGGGTGGTGCCTCCGTGTCAGAGGGCGGGTGGTGAAGCCGTGGCTGAGTGGGTGGTGCCTCCGTGTCAGAGGGCGGGTGGTGTAGCCGTGGCTGAGTGGGTGGTGCCTCCGTGTCAGAGGGCGGGTGGTGTAGCCGTGGCTGAGTGGCTGGTGCTTCTGTTGCAGAGGGAGGAGGCCGTGCTGAGAGCCCAGAGGGAGGCGGAGAGGAAGAGGCAGGAGAGGGAGCTGCTGCACATCCAGGAGGAGCAGGAGAGGCTGCAGAGGAAGAAGGTACCGAGGTCTTCTTCACCTGCCGTGGGGTTGACTTGGACCTCTTTGACCTTTGACCTCTCTTCTTTTGCGCAGAGGATCGAGGAGATCATGAAGAGAACGAGGAAGAGCGAAGCGGAGCCTCCGTCTGGTGCTGCAGGTGAAGCTTCTCTTACTGACATTGTTTATTCCTACTGCTGCTTTCAGGCCGTATTAATGTCTCTGCCATATATTGTGTTTTGCTATTTCATGTTTAAAATATTTCATTTATACCCAGAAGATTACATGCAGTATGTTGTTAATCACAGATATGAAACTATTCTTGCTGTAAAAGATTATTATCCAAAATAGGCTCTTCAGCTATAGATTATAGACATTTCTATCCTAGTTTTTTATTTGAATCTCTCAGAGGTTCCTGCATAATATTCCACCTTTTAATATCCGCTGTGCGTCTGCAGCGGCGGCGCTGACGGAGGACGACGCCCCCCCGACTCCGGCCGAGGCCCCCGTCATCCTGCTGGGACCCCTCGAGAACAAGAGCTTTGTGGACGAGCTGTCCGACGGAGTCCAGTCCATGGACGTCAGGTGAGCGTCTCCGTTTGTCTCTGCTTCTGTCCCTGGTGTCGTCTCAGGTGACCTGTCAATCAGCCTGGAGCCCCGCCCTAAAGCATTGAAATTAATGAGAGGTCCTGTCTCTGTCACCATTGTGTCGTTAAGTTCTCCATCTGTCTCCATCAGTCCGGTGTCCAGGGACGAGCAGCCCAGCGTCCACGAGTTCTCCCCGCTGGCCGAGGGGCCTGAGAGCTGCACCCTGGAGCACCTGATGGAGCTGGAGGCCCCCGCCTACCCCAAGCTGCAGGCCGGCAGCGGGGTGGGGGACCTCAACAAGAACCTGCTGATCCAAGCCTACAGCGTGGCCTCCGAGTCCTCCCAGCTGCTGCACAGCGTCGGGCCCAGCAAGCTGGACGTCCAGTAGCCAGGTACATATAAATATACAGTATGGATAACAGATTCCCTCCGAGGTGAATAACGTTCAATCTCATCAATCTCTCTTATCTTACATTTTCTATGTTCCATGTTTCCATAGCATTTGATTTCATCCTAGTGATTCATATCGAATTGTATCGTATCATGTTTTGCCTTATTGTGTGGTATTTTTTAGCTTTAGTGAGTTGTGAATACATAGCAGATAAACTATTTGAAGCTCGATCAGTTGTACGTCCTCTCTCTCTCTCTCTCTCAGGAGCCGACCGGTTTCCATGGAAACGGGAGGAGCAGGCCGGCACACCGCCCTCCTCCGTCTGCAGCACCACGATCGACATTTCACCCGAGGAGCCGACGCAGCGACGACGCAGCAGCAGACCTCGCTAACAGCTCGCCTGCTGGCCACACGGAGGCAGACGGGCGACGCCCCCCTCGTCCCTCGTTCCTCGCCCCCCCCCCCCCCCTCGTCCCCCTCCCCCACACAAGAAAAGTATAGTACCGAGAGGAGGAAGTAAATTGTGCTTGTGGTTATTTAGTCTTTTTTCTTAGTTTGATCTCCCGACTCTTGAAATATGCTGAAATCCAAAAGTTAAGGAAAAAAATACGTCTTATTCAAATATTCAGCATATGTCTGTATATATATATATGTATGTATATACACAGTATATATACTATACATTCTACAGTATCTCCCTGCGTTGTAGTCTGATACAGGTTACCAGGTCGTTTGAATGTTAAAAAAAGGTAGAAATGTTTCACTCTTCCTCGTTCTTCCTCCTCCTGGGAAGCTGCATTTGTCCGTCTGCAGCGCCTCGACCTGTAGCTCAAAGTGTCTCACCCCTGCTTTTTGTCGGCCTCTGTAAATATCCTGCGCGGGTGGAGCAGTGTGTCGCAGCTCATGTGGGGGGGGCAGAATAATTCCTGTGTGTTCATCAGCACCTAAAGACCAAAACTAAACTAAAAAAAGCTGCTGTAGATTTACCGTCGCCCCGACGACCATTAGCAACCCATAATCCCCCCCCACCCTCCTCAGCTCTTAGCTCGTGCTTGGCTTTGTTTCGCTTGCTGCAGGTGGGGTGAATGTTGATACGCTGTGTTGTGTATCTGACTGTAACCACACTGGCTGCAGTTCCATCCTGTGTGTCACCCCCCCCCCCACCCGACCCCCCTCCTCTCACCCGACCCCCACAGCGGAAAAACACGCCCCCCCTCGGACGGGCCCCCGGAGGAGGAGACACAGGAAGGACAAATCCCCCACCGCCGGGCAAAAGCATGCAAAATGCCCCCGGGGGGGCAAACGCTCCGTTCATAACAAACCAAACTACACATTTCAGACTATTTAATGTGTCTCTTTACGTTCTAAATTATTTATGTTTGTCTATAATCATTTCTTGAGTTCCTTTAATGCTTTTCATGTTTCATTCATGTCCTAAATATCTAGAAACGCCTTAAAAGTAGAAAAAATCACACACAGAATATACTTAAACTTCGTCATTTAAAAACACCTTCCAGATGTGCAGAAACATCCCTGAAGACGCGACGGCGGCGTCCTCTTCATCACGTCCCCCCCCCCCCACCCCCCACCACCCCCGCAGCTTGTTACTCCTCCATATTGGGCTGAAGCTCATCATTCTCCGGGTGCCCACCTCCTTGTATATGAAGTTAAAAATAAAGGACACAATGTTTATGCGATTGTTCTAGACCTGTGTGACACTGCAGCTTGGTGGAATATATCATTGTAGATGTGGTGCATGGATACCTGCTGACAAACAACAACAAACAACAACAAACGCCATCCAGCCGCCGCTGAGACACATGAATACAAAATGGCAAACTGACACCATCGAGGAAACAAGAAAAGAGTCAAAAATGTATAATGATGTGTAATCTTTGGCATTCGTAATGAGGGACTTATGAAATGACAAGTGTAGTGTTGAGCTTAATGCAGCCACTTTTATTTATCATTATATCTCACTGTGTGTCGACTTTATGCTGCACTGAAATTAAAAATGAACTGTTAAAGTTGAAGTGAATCCTTGTTTGTTTTTTTACTTACTGCACACAGTAATTGATACTGAAGATATTAGGAGGTTCATTGTATTTTCTTACAAGTAGGATCAGAATACAATTGAATTAGTTGAATTGAATTTTTCTTGGCTTCTATTATTTACAGCTTTCCATCCATTTTTTTTTTAAATTTAGAACTTTAGTGTTATCTCAAGACAATGCTGTTTCATTTAATATCTGAGTGTAAATGTTTCCACAACACGCAAACTACTCAAATCTAATGTAGTGTACTTTAATTACACCACAAATGCACCATTATGAACTACAGAAGAAGAGACGCTGGTTAATTCTTAGCCAATAGCTGAGCAGCAAATGATTTTTAAAGTAATTTAAGTACCGTGTTTTGTAATTCATATTGAACAGCTAAAACAAAGGATATTCTGTGACTAAATTATAGTTACTTTTGTTAACATTTCTTCCCATTTTATAGCGTGATGTTTTGCAATTTGTGCGCGCCGGACTGTGGATTTACACACTTACATGTTTTATTCTGAAAACACCATGACGGAAGCGACGGTCACCCACATCCGTGTTTCTTGGGGACTTTAATTGAAGCACAACACAATGGGATTACTTGGGTTTAAACATAACGTTAACGTTAGCTACACATAGCGGATTTATTCCACAAGCACCAACCGTTGAATCGCGTGTTTCAGTCTGTTCTCGCTTTTGCTTTAGCTAACGTTAGCCGCGGTGACTGGCGCGAAACGAGAACCAAGGTAAAGTCAACTCGCGTTAGCTAACGTTAAGTTACGGGACGTCATGTGCTAACTTTAACTGGCAATATATAGCGAAGAGTTCGCTCTCTTTATTTGGAAATGTTGATCAACCCTGGACAGTTGGGTCAAATTCAAATGACAAAGAACCACTGGGTGGTATGTCACGTCCAGTAGCTAGCTAACGTTATCATGTATGCTACGAAGCTAACGGCTAAGTTGAGGAAAGATGTTAGCCTTTTATTTTTCAAATTACCTTTACGCGGAAATGTTCATTAACATTCATAATTACGCTGTCGTTGGAATATTACTGCATACTAACATCTGTATCGAGTTTAGTATTATTTAGTGTGATGGGTTGTAAGGAGCTTTCGCTCAAATCTTCAGAGTAAAAACTGTCCTTTTCTTTAAAGGTTGTCAAATGTCAAGACCACGGTCCGGCTCGCCACGATACAGGTAACGACCTCCATCACCTCGTGTTCATACATCAGTCCACAGCATCAGCAACATAGATGCTTATGTATACATGTAGAAATATTTTGAAAAGAAACTAAATCTGCCTTTTGTGTGCTTGATATGTAACATAACTTTTATATACTCCTTTTCCATTCCAGGAGGTTCCCGTGGGACGAACCGAACTTCAATCCTCCCAAAGTCGCCGCAGAACGCGACGGGAGTCCGTCAGAAAGGAGCCGACGCTCCCGAGAAGACGCCGAAGAGCGATGGACCTCCTTCAGGGACGACATGCACCACGAAGGCGCGAGGAGGAGCCCTCCTTTCCCAGAGGACCGCGGGTTTGGGCATCAGCGTCCCCCAAGCCAGGAGGAGTTTTACCGCCGCAGGCTGTCGCCACGTCACAGTGTGGCAAGCTTTGATGAAGAGCGAAGGCATTCCCCTCTGCAGGACGGAGGAGGAGGAGGAGGAGGAGGAGGAGGAGAGCGGCGCAGAGGAGGCTTCAGAGAGCTTTTCCAGAGATATGAAAACAGGGCCAAGTTGTCTCAGTCGCCGCTGAAGCTTGCGAGGGAGACGTTGCCGCCAACGCCGCGGTGTCACTCGGACCAGCACCAGCAGAGGGAGGCGGGGGGCGGCTGGAGGAAAGGCGAGCAGGGCAGAGGTCGAGGGAGGTTCAGGGACCTCAGTCCCGTTGTGAGGTTGGACGACCAAAGATGGGGAGCAGGTAGGGAGAGAGGGAAGGAGGCCCGCACAGGGCCTGGACAGAGGCAGGCGAAGAGAGGATTCCCATCAGGAGAGGAACCCCGCCGCTAAAAGGCAAAGGAGGGAAATGGAGGACGCCGCTCACTTTGGGTAAATTTCAAGTCGAAAAAGGAAACCAAGAATAACGAGGATTCTCATCTTTCCGATTTCCCCCCATAGCGCAAAACCCTTCTTTTGTCACTTCCTCTTATTTCTTTCCTGGTCTAACTCGTAGTCTGCATGGCTTAAACTCTTCCTGCTTTACCACCTGATTCCTAGAAAAGCTGCATGTGTTAAACGCTTGTTGAAGGTTTCCGTAGCGACGAGCCCATAGCCCAGATATTTGATGTGTGAAAAGCAGATGAGCGATATGTGAATGAATAACGGCTGAACCGTGTCACCTCCTCTTATGCTGCCACAGGTACGGGGATGAGGAGGACTTTGGGGGACAGCGGTACTCTGTGGACTCCCCCAGGGACGAGCTCGCAGGAGGCGCGGCGCCGCTCGTCATGGAGCATGGTCACGGCGCGGGGGGCGGGCAGCGGTGGGAACAGTTTGCCGATCGCAGAGATGTCGACCTCGACTTTGACCCCAACTTCGAGCGGCAGCGGAGCCCCCGCCGGGCGGGCGCCCCCCAGGAGCGTTTCAGGGCGCAGGGCGATCGCAGCGACGCCAGAGGACGCCAAGACAGCTGGAGGGACTCCGACTATCACGAAGCCAGGAGGGACCCCACGCCGCACGGAGGACACGCCCCCCTGAGGCACAGCGGCAGGGGCGTGCCCGTAAACCACCGGGGGAGGGGCGCGCCTCACCCGGCCAGGGGGCAAGCCGGGAGGAGCATGCCGCCCAGGATTCAGCCGCGCCCCCCGCCGTCCTCTCAAGGATACCAAGAGCCTCCTCAGGAGGAGCCGAGGCCGGGGGGGCGACGCTTCAGGGGAGACGTCTACGAGGGCCCCGAGGACGGGGGGCCCGACTGGGCAGAGGAGGACGGACCCCATCAGTGGGAACCCCGCCGGCCCGGAGTCCCGGAGCGGCCCCCGCAGAGGAGCGACCTGGACCCCAAAATGCCCCGCCAGAGGGAAGCGGGGTGGGCCGATGAGGGCGGCGGCCAAATGGCCGCGGTTGCCGAGGAAACGCTCACCATCAAGGTGGACATGAGCCGACCTGCGAAGAACCACAGGTAGAGTATTATTTAAAATGGTGGTTACGGGGAGGGACGGGGAGGGGGGGGGGGTCACACTTCGCTCTGAGCTCATTGAAAGCTGCAGGAGAAAGAAGAGAAGAAGTCAGGAGGCCGTCTCACGGAGCGGGATCGGGTTCTTACTCCTGCTTCCTGTGGTACGAGGAGGCTTTGCTCCTCAGGCAAAGGTCGCGGAGGAGGAGGAGGAGGAGTCGCCTTTGGGGAAGTGACCGTGTTCTCAAAAGAGACGTACGTGAACAAGAGCACGCACTCGCCAGGACTGATCTTTATTCCAACGCAAAGCAAGAAACACTTCAAACCGGACTGAACGGCGGCAGGAAGCTGCCAGCTGGGAGAAGACGGCGCCTGAGAGGATTCAGTCGGAGGACGACCGCAGAGGCAACGCGGTAAAATCACAGCGACGTGCGCAAGGACGAGTTTGGACCAGTCGCTCTCCTCTGATGGAACATGTGTAAGATGATATCGGGAAGAACTGAACCCGGCTTCGGGCAGAAGGAGCTTTGAAGGGACGTTGCTGTCGACTCCTCCACACGTCCTGGACGGAACGGAACGGAACGGAAGGACGACGTCATTGTGGAACCTCCCGATCGGTGCTGCACACGTGGGACGAGGAGTCTGTGGTTCTCCGACCCCTCTGAAGAAAACGTCAGGACAGAAGTCAAACGGAGATGTGCGTAAGTGGAAGCTTTGTTTTGTGATTGGCCTCATCAGAGAGGAGAAATGCTCATGAAGAGGAGAGCTTCTCTGCTGCGTGGAGGAGAGGAGAAGCTTCATGCAGTGAGAGCAGGTGAAGGGTTTGGACGCGCAGGGGGAGGAGTCACAGCGCGTTCGCGGTGTGAAGGCCGAGATGAACCTCCTCAGGAGAGCAGCCCCCTCAGCTAAAGGAAAGGAACTGAAGAGCTGACAAAGATCTCTGACCACAGATTTCATTCACTGATGAGCGAACGCTGTCGAATAAGACGAACGTAAACGTTTCAACAACAAGAACTTGCAGCCGCGAACGTCATTGCCGTGGCGACGAGGGCATCGCAGCCCGTTCACTGCCACCGACGGGAGGACGCAAGGAAACAGAAACGTGAGGAAGGAGGAGCGATGGAGGAGAACCTGCAACAGCATCAAGTCTAAAAAATGACGAACCGTGAATGTAAACATCGTCTCTCTGGAGGAAAGTGAATATTATAATGAATAATTTGAGCGGGGAACAGGAAGCTGTCGACATGTACGTCATCAAAACGAGGGAATTAAAGAATTGTCTCATCAATCGGGGGAGGAGGAGGAGGAGCCACGCCAGACGAAGGAAGAAGTGTGAACTTTCACCCCACGTTTCCTCCCCTCTGAAGGAGACGAGGCGGCTTTCAAGCACCCACAAGAAGTGAAACCAACACGTAGTGACCAGAAGCACGTTAGTTCTTTACCACCAAGGAATCATTTATTAGTAAAAACAGCAAAGATCTCCAACTCGTCGCTCTTCACCTGCTGCGGCTTCTGTCACTGTTGTTTTTTGGTTATAGTCCTTTTAGGCGAGTCATGCCACTCGCCGCCATCTTGGCAACGCCTCCGGGCAGCTCTAACAAGACCAGCCTCCTATCGCAATCAATGAGCAGAGAGTCAGAACTGCACTTTCACTCATCGGGACATTAAAACCACATGTATAGAAACAGCAGTAGAATATGATAAAAATCACTGAAAAAGTCTGATGACTTTGCCCCAAAATAAGGTTTAAAACGCCTTTTTCCCCCACAGGTTACTGTTACTACGCATGCACAAGGCTTCACGACGCCAACCTTCATTTACGTCTCTATCCAGAATGCCGGTGTCGCAAAACCTCAGCTGTGCGCATGCGTCAGTGGAACCAGACGATAGGCTTAAATGTTTCCCGGCTTGACTGTTAAAAAGCAGATGATTGGCTTTCCAGCGGGAGGGGCGGGACATGCGCATACAACCGTTACGGGTTTTCCTACGGGAGTTGTACTGAGGAAGCGGCACGTCTCCTTAATAAATAGTCTCTGATATTAATGTCTCGTAAAGTTGTGCAGCCGTGTAGTTTCACTCATTTTAAACGTTGTCGGCTGTGGGACTGGACAGGTGAGTCGGTCAGGTAAGGTGCAGATGTTTTCTTTTTATTCACCCAGATGTGATGAGTATTAGGACGCTAACATTCTGTCAGGACACTGTTGCAGTAATCAGGGGGAACCGGTCCTTGTTCCACGTAACCCCCCCCCCACCTCCTCCCTCCTGCCCCGCAGCTCGCTGTGCACCTCCTCGGACCGGCAGCTCTCGTTGGACCTGGTCAACGTGGGCCGGCGGCGGCTGGACTTCCTGCCCATGCTGGAGCACTGTGGGACGTACCGCGAGTCCACCAGCAGCACCGGCACCTTCGCCCAGGAGATCATCACGCTGGTGCACCAGGTCAAAGGTCAGCACGTGACCCCTGCGCTGTGGGGGCGGGGCTTATCGAGCCACCAGTATAGAGAGCAAATACGAGTAACGGTGATTTAAACCCCAGATTGTGTCTGACCTCAGATCAGTACTTCAGAGACGACGGGCTCACCCTCAACCAGCGGTTCTCGGCGCCTCAGAAAGGCGGCTTCCCCGAGGACGGGTCGGAGGAGCTGACGCTGGACGAGCGGTTCAGCTCGAACCGGTGGGGACGCCGTCGCTGACCTCTGACCTGCGTCTGACAGATGTCAGACGCTTTTATTTTCCTAACCGGCCTGGTTTGTTCTGCAGAGGCTTCAGTTTAAACCTGAACTCGCTGCTGGATGAGGACGAGCCTCTGTTCTCCCGACTAGAGCCGCTGCAGGTGAGAAGGCTCCGCCCCCCCGCAGGAAGTCGATGGCAAATCGATGTGTTATGACCGTTAAAGATGATGATGATGATGATGTTGTGGCAGCCGGTCCGAGGCCCCGGCGACCTGAGGCACGACCTTGAGAGGAGGAGACAGGAGAGGCTGGAGGGGGTCAAGGTCACGATATCAGGCAGCAACACGTCACAGCGCCCCCTGGGGCCCAGCAGGTGAGGCCACACCCCTCATTGCTCCTCTTCATCGTCACGGCGGTGAAGAGAGTTTTATAAAGTGTTTAAAGTATAAATATTAACGTTCTTCCTCCCTGACGATGCGTCAGCGAGTCGGGCTTCGACTACAGCGACCAGGACCAAGCGTCTCCCATGGAGGACGGCGGCGTCTCCTTCTGGGCCGAGGCGCCGGCCGGGAGACGAGAGGGACCCACGGTGAGCCTGGCCGGCGGGTCATGTGACTCCCGTGTGGTGGGGAGGGGGGGGGGTTCTGCTGCTGACTTTAACCCCGTTTGTCTCGTCCTCAGGGGCCGAGGAGAGGAGCTTCCTTCGCCCCCCAGCACAGGAACACTCAGCCCGGCAACCGGCCCGGACCGCCGAGGCGCCAGAACCACCGCGGCCACCCGCCAGGTACGCGCCATCGATACCGGGGTTCTGACCCAATCACAGCTGAGCTGCTCCAACTCCTCTTCCTCCTCCTCTGTGACCTGTATTCCTCTGACCTCTGACCCCTCCTAGGGCCCAGCTGGTGACCGGCCCCCCGTTCTGTCTCTTTACAACGAAGGAGCCCATTGAGATGTGGCACCAAACTGAAGAAGAGCAGCACGTCTTTGACCTTTGACCTCCTCTTCTGTTCCCATGTTTTTCTTTCTGATGCAGAATAAATAAAACGTTTTGTCATTTTTGTGACATGGTCTTTTTTATTTAGATTTAATTATCAGATGTAACTTTTGATCTTGGTTATAAGATCCGGATGATTGTATTTGAGTGTTGGAAGTAAATATAAATTTCTTCTGGGAACATTAATAAATAAAACGAAAAACATCTCTATAGTATTTATTTAAGATTTTCATGCTTAATAAAAGGATGTAACTGCATGAATCATAGTTAGAGTCAATTGTTTTCAAATTTGTTGCTATAGGAAATACAAATGCAAATGTATTTACAACTATAGAACGTAATTTAAAGAATCAGTTAACAGTTCAGTTTCCTTAAGTATTTTTATTTCAAACCATTGAGTGAAAAACATAAAAAAGACGACATTTGAGGTTGAAGACATTCTTCAGAGTTCTGTCGACCCGTCGTGGTCGCTGTGGACCAACGAGACGCTGTCATGGCGACGGTGGCGTCGAAGGCACACGGAGGTCAAAAGGATCCATTTAAACATTTAAGGTTTAATTTAAAACGTTTTCACACTGATTTTCAAACAAACATTTTCTAGTTTTTTCTACAGTTAAATGTTCATACAGATAAAATAATACTATGTATAATAGTAATTATTTATCACAAACCACATTTTAAGTTAAAGCTATTAAAGTTCTGCTTGTGTGGTTGAAAGATTCAGCAGATTTAAACGTGACGTCTTTTTAACATCTCGTCTTCTATTTATGTTACATTCCTTTCACTTGTAAATATGTAGATTCTTTTTAGAAATGTTAAACTTGTATGTCAGTTCTCTGACCTGTGTGATTAAATATACTTGTTTATTTGTTAGCACATTAGCTCGCTCGGCGTCTCCTGCTGCTGCGCCTCCTCCGTCCGTGGCAGCCCGAGGGGCCACGGGGAGGTTTGGGGGCGGGTCTTCGTTCAGGTGTATTTCCACAGAAGGAGGAAGAGGAGGAGGAGGAGGAGGAGGAGGTGAGGCTGGTCGGGGAGTCAGAGGTGGGAGCCGCAGGGCAAAGGTCGGAAAGCCACCTCCGTGTTCTCCTCCATGATGATGTCATAACGGCACATCAGAGGCCTGTGATTGACAGGAAACTATTCAATTACATCAAGGAGGTCATGTGACCGCCATCAGAAACATTTCTCTATTTTGTCCCTTAATATCTTCCTGCGCTGTGACATTAATTACATCATTGCTTTGGGGAACCATGGCAACAGGACCGACCTTTCGGGCCGCTCCAGCGGCGTGAAGCGGATCCTCAGGAGTCTGATCTTGTACCGGGGCCCGATCACGTTGCCGGTATTGATCCGCATGGAGATCTTCTGGACCTGCGGCAGGTCCTCGTCGAACTGGGCCAGCAGGCGCGTGGACGTGTACTGCTCGAACCGCAGCCGCTTCCTGTGGGGAGGCACTTTAGAGGGGGCGCTACTTCCTGTCAGTGTGGGGCGCTACTTCCTGTCAGGACTCACTGGTCTATGTGGACCTCGGTGAAGTTCCTGCCGCTGTGCAGCCGGATGTAGACGACCCCCCAGCGAAGGTACTGGTTCCAGGTCACCATGTCCACTCGGTAGTTCAGCTCTGCCACACACACACACACACACACACACACACAGACGTGATGAACACTGCAGCACCTCGGCGTGTCGTGCGCGCTGCCGATGGACTCACTGCTGTAAGGCGGCGCCGCCGTGGTGCTGAAGAAGACTTTGGTCTGACCGAGTCGCAGCAGAGTCTCTCTCCAGGGGGTCAGGTCGTAGCCTGCAGGTGGGACACACATGCACACACGCACACATGCACACACGCACACATGCACACACGCACACAGGGGAGCATCAAGCTTTTATTAGAACCATTCTACAACTTACTAGATGTTAGTATTATTTCATAATGAAAAGATCAAATAAACTAATCCATAAGAATAAACAGTTGAAGTGAGCGTTGCTGTTCGTGGTCTCACCCAGCAGGGGGCAGGACGCCGGGCGGAAGGCCTCGCACTGCAGGCAGCGGCCCTGCAGGAAGTCCCCGTAGGAGGCGCACGGGTAGCCGGTGAGGCTGCAGCTCCGGTTCAGCGCGCACAGGTACAGGAACACGGAGCGCTGGTGGTCGCACACGAAGTACGACTTACCTGCAAGAGACGAACCCTGCCGTGAGTCTGTGTGTGTGTGTGTGTGTGTGTGTGTGTGTGTGTGTGTGTGTGTGTGTGTGTGTGTGTGTGTGTGTGTGTGTGCGCGCGCGTGCACGCGCATTGACCTGCGAAGATGGTCTTGGGACACCCCGGCTGGTCGGCCCCCCCGTTGGCGTAGAAGTCGATGTGTCCGTGAGCCCCCTGCAGCCCGAATGCTACGCGGAGAGACACGCAACGTGTGGGTCACGTGTCACACGGCACGTACACACACAATGTGCAACATAGTGACACCAAAACATGTGAAATAAAAACGAGACGAATTAAATGGAGAAATGCAAACGTGAATGCCGTTTAGGTTCACAGTCACCAAACACTTCATTTGAGATAAATAATAACTAAAGCCATTGAATAAAGGAGAATCACACCAGCTGTCTTCCACTTTATATTGATGTGCGTTCATAAAGTGGATGATACGTAATAACGGTTTGCCCACTGAGGATATTAAATATTCCCCACTCACAGTTCATGTCGGTGTGCAGAACGTCCACAAACATGGCGTCCGAAGGGTCCAGCCGCTCCGCCGCCACGGCGCTGGTGAACATCGGGCCGGCCGGGTCCAGACCTGCAGAACCAGGACGGAGGGAGAACCGGACTTCTTGAGCATCGAGCACCTTCAGCAGGTCTCAGGTCAAATGTTTCCCCTCGTCAGAAAAGTGTTTTCACACATTAGAAGTGAAATAAAACCTTATTTCTTATTTCTTACTTATTTCCAACTCACATTGCGAACAAATGTTCCTAAAATGTTCCCCTCCTTGTCCTCCTCCTCCCTTCCTGCTCCCTCACCTGTGATCCGTCCGATCTTCCCCTCCAGGTTCGCTCCCACGTACCCGGCCAGGTGAGCTCCCAGGCTGACGCCGATGAGGTGCACGGAGCTCAGAGAGGCTCCTCCCTCCTGGGGGAAAAATTAAAAAGTCGTCATCGTAAATGATCACTCTCTTTCTGCTCTGTTTTTGGTCTCCTCCATCTCCTGATGGGAACATCTCTCTCCTCAGCAGCCAAACGCTCCACCACCCGGTGGCCTCACCTGCATGGCGGCGATGAAGCCGGTCAGGTTGTGCGCCGCCTCCCGGGTGTAGCTGACCGCGACGAAGTAGTTGAGGTTGGCCGCGCCCTTGTTCCAGTCCACCACCACGACGTTCATGTCCCGCTGCTCCACCAGCAGGTGCACCAGGTGGTCGATCCAGATGGGGGGCGCCCCGGTGGGCCGGTAGCCGTGGACCACGAAGGCGGTGGGGCGCGACAGGTTGAAGAGCGGCTGGGAGGTCGGCCGCTGGTGGTCGAGCTCGCGGCCGCAGTCGGGGTTGGAGCGCGTGTAGAGCAGCAGGCGGACGTACAGGCTGGTTCCCACCAAGCAGTGAGACAGGTCGAGGTCCGTGAAGTCGTCGCAGCTCTCCTCCAGACCTGAGCGCCCAAAAAGGACTCTTTATGGTCAGTGGCTCTGTGGATTAAACTCGGCTCACACCGGCCTCCTCCGCCTATTTAAAGTGTCTTGTTTTCTAACCGATTAATCCCACGCGACCGGCGAACCTGACTTCCACCAGGAGTCCAGGATAAAAGTACATCCGTGTGACTCGTACGTCAGACACGGGACCTCCACCCAGGAGACAAGGAGGTCAGCGCTCTCTTAGCTACGTCTTTGGCTGAAACGCGACGGACTTTAAATAATCTGTTTCCTCTTAAGCTGTTTCTGTCTGCAGTCACACACTTTGTTTACAGCTAAAGTCCTGAAGTGTAAGTGGCTACACCATTTATATATATATATATACATGTGTGTGTGTGTGTGTATATATACAGCTCAGAGGAGTGGAGGCTTTTAGGTTCTTACCTTTGCAGAGCTCGAGGAGAAGCAGCAGGAGCAGCAGCACGCGGGGCCACATCCTGCTTCACCACGGAGATGGAGGAGGTGAGGACGGAGAGGGGGAAGGAGGGAAGGAGCTCTGACGGACGGAGGGAGGGGGAGGGAGAGGTGGCGTACAGAAAGATGCAAAGGAAATGAGTCGGAGTAAACAAGCAAGAGTAAAGACTAAAAGTCCCAGCGAGAGGAGGAGGAGTAGGAGGAGGAGGAGGAGGAGAGTTTGCAGAGGAGTTGTATATGTGGAGAAATCGCTAGTTGAACATCATCCATCAGATTGAAATGTAAAACCACCCCCTTGAGTCGTCAGGTCTTTGCTGCTCGTTGAAGCAGAACGCGTCTCTGATTACTGAGCTGCACCACGTTGCCATTAATAGCTCAGCTCACCGGCCATCGTGTCATTTAACAGCCGCGGGTTAAACGGGAAACGAGCCTTCAGAATAAGACTTCCTGAAATGCATCCAAAAGCTCCTTGAGTACAGGAGCACTTGAAGGGGCCGTGACTGACAGGTGAGCCGGCTGAGCAGGTAAGCAGCTCAGCTTCCGGCCCGAGGAGGAGATTACGGATCAAGTGAAATCATGTAAAGCTGCAGGCTTGGACTTGAGAATGAAAGATAAAGCTGGTGGGATGTTCCTGCTCCCCACAGGATGCACCCTGAAGAAATGAGAACAAACAACTTGTTCTTAATGCACAACAGTAAAAATAACACATACAGTACATATCTTTATCCTTTAAATATAATTAACGTAACTTCCAACCCAAATAGTTTCCTCTAGTTTTAATCTGGATGAACACAAAGTTTCCTTCAGCGGAAGATGAGAATGTGTCCACATGATCGATCGCCTGCACAAAACCCCCAACGTGGGTCCGAGCGCGTCAGCGGAACACACCGCACCATCCTGCCTGTGACTGATTAGCAGAGAGTGAGTCTGTGTGTGTGTGTGTGTGTGTCTGTGTGTGTGCGCAAGTGTGACAAACGGTTAAAGCACCGGGGCAGAGTTCTCCCTCCCTCTCTCTCTCTCTCTCTCTCTCTGTCTCTCTCTCTGTGTCTCTCTGTGTCTCTCTGTCTCTCTCTGTGTCTCTCTCTCCCTCCCTCTCTCTCTCTCTCTGTGTCTCTCTGTGTCTCTCTGTCTCTCTCTCTTCACAGGTTCTGCTTCCTGTGACTAACTGTGACCTCGCTGGTTTGCTTCTCTCCGTCTGCACTCGTCTTCATTCCTCCACCTCTGGACTCCTGCGTGTTCGGTCCCACTGGGATGAAGCTGTACTGAAACCTGTGTGTGTGTGTGTGTGTGTGTGTGAGTGTTTGTGTGTGTGTGTGTGTGTGTGAGTGTTTGTGTGCGTGGTGGGGGACCCTCCTCACCATGGCGACGGCTCTGCCGATCTGTTACCACGGCGCCATCAGCAAGAAGCAGTGTGAGGAGCTGCTGGGGAGGAAGAACAAGGACGGAGCGTATCTGATCCGGGACAGCGAGACCATCCAGGGGGCCATGTGCCTCTGTGTTTAGTGAGTACTACGCACTGTGTGTACTGTGTGTACTGAGTACTACTCACTGTGTGTACTGTGTGTAGTGAGTACTGCTCACTGTGTGTACTGTGTGTACTGAGTACTACTCACTGTGTGTACTGTGTGTAGTGAGTAATGCTCACTGTGTGTACTGAGTACTACTCACTGTGTGTACTGAGTACTACGCACTGTGTGTACTGTGTGTAGTGAGTACTGTTCACTGTGTGTACTGTGTGTAGTGAGTACTATGCACTGTGTGTACTGTGTGTAGTGAGTACTGCTCACTGTGTGTACTGTGTGTACTGAGTACTACTCACTGTGTGTACTGTGTGTAGTGAGTAATGCTCACTGTGTGTACTGAGTACTACTCACTGTGTGTACTGTGTGTAGTGAGTACTATTCCTCCCTTAAGATATGTGTAGTATATGTATATATGTATATACTTTATGGTGTTTATTGGTCCTCGTCTCCACCACCTGTTGATGATTAATGATGAATGACTTGAAAAACCTTGTGTGCGTTTGCAGTAAACAGAGGGTGGTGTATACGTACAGACTGCTGCAGACACACACTGGACACTACACGCTCATGGTAAACACACACACACACACACACACACAGAACAGTCGGGCTGTGATCTTCGCTCCACGCTCTTCTTCGTCTTCTTCCAGACTGCAGGAAACGTTCAGGAGACATTTTTCAAGACTCTGGACGAGCTGATCCGTCACTTCAAGCGGAGGAACCAGGGCCTGGCGATGCACCTGCGCCACTCCGTCAAGAGGAAGACGGCCATGTTGATCACGCACCCAAGAGCTGCCGCACCCCCGCGGCCTCCGTCGCCCCCCAAGGAGGAGGAGGACGACGACTACGAGAGTACGTCCTGCGCTGTCCTCCGTGTCCTCCGTGTCCTCCTCCTCTCAGCATCTCACGGGCCCCTTTTGACCGTTTCTTCATTTCTCCTCCAGATGTTCCGAACTCCGACTACGTGGAAGTCCTGCCTCCCTGAACGTCTCTCGCAGTCGACCTTCAGACACGTTTCATGCTGGATTAACCTCAGAGGAGTGACGCAGGACATTTGGACAAATGGACACACGGGGAAGAAGAGGACTCCCCGTCTGCTTTCATGCCTGTTAATATGAACGGAAACGTGGGTCCGGCTGAAGAAGCGTGGTCCGCTGAGGGCGAAGCGTAACCCTTCTGTCGATGCTTTCCCTTCTGAGCTTCTTTCTGTCTTCTGCTCGAGTAGCTAAAACTCATGGCTTCGTGCAGCAGCCTCCCATGAAGCTTGTGGTAGCATGCTAGCATGGCCTCCTAGTGGTAGCATGCTAGCATGGCCTCCTAGTGGTAGCATGCTAGCATGCTACGCCGAGATGGTGAACGGCGTTAAACAATGTACACATGCTAATGTTAGCATCAGTGTCGGAGAATAAAGGGAGAAACGTCCTTCATCGTGCTTTTTTAATGACTTAATGGAGTAAAGTGCTCATCTTTGTTCTTTGTTCAGAAGGTTCGGCCTTTTACTTTCTGCTCTTTCTACTCGGTATATTTCGTGGAGCTGAAGCACGATATCTCTCACGCCAGCTGTGAGACGAACTGAAACAAGAAGTCGGCTTCGGCTGGTTTTGCACTTTAAGCATCAACAATCAATCCGACCCGCACAGATAAAATGATTTCAGGGTTCGGGGGGAAAATCCCAAGTGATTATCACAGTTTTAGATTTTGATATTTAACAGACATGCAGGTTTTGGGGTTTTAACAGAGGTACATTTGATGAATATTTAGTTCCGACATAATGTGACAGTGAAGCTTCAGTTCTCATTGTTTGTGTTTTGAGTGTCTGGACATCAAGTAGCAGATGATTTTATTTATTTTACACGCTAAGAGGGAAATAACGTTTTTTTTACCTAAAATAACGAAACCATCCGACTGAGACTGTTGATTTATTTCTTTATTTCCTGCTTGATTTTCACATACGAGACGTAGACACGTATAAATGTGTGTGTTTGTCTTCACTGCACATCCTGTCTGGCTTCACACCCCCCAGAAGAGGCGAGACCCCTCATGTGTGACCTTCTTAATGCAAAGCGGCATTTTATTTTAGGGCCATTTTATTTCTATTTTTCTCTGCTTCTTCTTTCTGTTTCGTGTTTGCAGTTTGTGACCAAAAAACTGCGGAAGATGTCGACAGACCTGCATGGGAACCGGACAAAGCGACTAGTGCGGTTGTGAGTTTTTAGCGTGTGCATTGGTCAAACCACAGCTTACAGGCACACACACAGACTAACACACAAACACACACACACACACACACACACACACACACACACACACACACACAGCCACATTCTGTGCTGCACAGTTTGTCTTACAGGGACATTTTCTATCAATAACATATCCAACTCAGTACTTTTCTGAGCTTATGTGTTCTTTTTCAAAAAGACTGAAAATGTCTCAATGTTGAGTTTTTTTTACTTTGAAATATCCATTTAGGTTTTGCAATTTGTTGAACTGTTAGTAATTAACAGAAAACGAAACCCAGTTCATTAGTTAAACCTGATACAATAAGTCTGATACAATCTAAACAGCAGTAAGGATGATACAATTACATCATTGTAATAAAACAGTAACAGGATTTTTTATTTCAATATATTTTATTTCTATTTTGTCACTTTGTCATATTTTGCTTTACCACAATGCGTTTTTCGAACATATTGTATTATATTAGATAATTTTATTATACATTATTATTCGCATTAGTTACATTTTCTTATATTTTATGTTATAAATTTACGGCTCGCTATGCTCCGCCCATCCACGTCACGTGACTCTCACAGCCTCGACCAAACGAGGCATAGCGGGTGATTCCAACGACCATTTTCAGTTCCCTTTATTGATGAAAGTAATCTGACATGTAACTTGAGACTAGTATTAATTTAAAAAGTACATTAACGTCATTGTAAAATTTAATAACTTCTATTTTACACAATTGGAAATCAAAGAATCCCCCCCCCACCTTTCGCGTACATGGTTCCTCCCGTTTAAACCTTGGAAGCGGGAGCGGGGAGCTGTAGTGGCCGGTTGATGTTGTTGATATTCCGGGACGAAGAAACGCCACAGGTACCAACAAACCGTCCGGAAGAATGTTCTTTAACCCCCTTAAAGAATATAAGCACCGGTCAACAATAGTAATCCACGTGTGAAGAATGTTTAATTCCCCCTTGTTAGCGGTAAACATGTTAGCTAGTGTTAGCATCAAAGATGGAGGGTGCAGAACGTTGCTCTTCTTTTATCGCGTTGTTTCACCACTATGACCGTAGATATAATAGTTTGTGCCCCACAGGATGGATATGACCACGTGTTTGAAGTCTCTGATGCTGGCTATGCGGCAGTACAGAGACGCCAGGACGGCGCAGAACGCGACGCAGCTCCAGAAGCTGGTGAAGGTGAGCCCAGATGTTACACAGTGACCCTCGTGATGACCCACCTGAGCCCAGATGTTACACAGTGACCCTCGTGATGACCCACCTGAGCCCAGATGTTACACAGTGACCCTCGTGATGACCCACCTGAGCCCAGATGTTACACAGTGACCCTCGTGATGACCCACCTGAGCCCAGATGTTACACAGTGACCCTCGTGATGACCCACCTGAGCCCAGATGTTACACAGTGACCCTCGTGATGACCCACCTGAGCCCAGATGTTACACAGTGACCCTCGTGATGACCCACCTGAGCCCAGATGTTCTGATCAGAAAATGTGTGCTAGCTTGAGGGGAATAGGAATCGTCATGACAACGAGCATTAGCTCTGATGCGTTGCTGTTGTGTACATTGGTAGGTTTTGTTGATAAGGTGGGTGTGTGTGTGTGTGTGTGTGTGTTCTCGCAGGAGGTGTCGGGCCTTAACTGTGACCAGCTGCTGTCCTCGGGTCAGGTGATGCCCCGCGAGTGTGTGAGGGGCCTGGTGGAGCTGGCTGGAAACCCCGACGCCAGCCCCACCCTGACCAGCTCCGTCGTCGCCCTGCTGGCGCAGCTCGGTACGCGCTCGCTACACGTGTCCTTTTCTCAGAGTGACCTTCTAACACGATTCGATATACAGAAATGCACAAAGCGACAGAGGAGTGAGGTGGGCGATAAACTACCAGCTCTCTCTCTCCTTCAGCCTGTGATGACGACAGTCTGGAGATTCTCAACAGCAGGTACAACCTGAGCAGCACGCTGGCGTCCGTCGTCCACTGCCGCCGCGCCTCGCCCGAGGAGCCCCTGGTGCTCCAGGTGAGTCCCGTCCTTTACACCCGTCGAGTGACAGGTGGCTTAAAAAGGTGGTGTTTTTGTAGAAATGAGGCCGAGCTTGAAAAGGTTTGAAGGAAACAATATTCCATTAGAAGCGTAGCTCAGACTATGAAGCTCTGTGTGCGTAACTGTGGCTGGTGTTAAGTGAATGACCTACAGGTTTTTTATGGTGTGACATGTGTTTTGTCATTAATGCTTCTATGAGGTGTCACAACGTTCCTCTCGGGTGTGACGGGGCATCCGCCGTGCTTCTCTCAGTTCTGGTGTCGATGACGTGACTTGTTGAGCAGAACTGACTCTGATCTGGTCTCGCGTGTCCTGCAGTGTTTGCAGCTGCTGCAGAAACTGACTTACAACACTCGCGTCTTCCAGTCTTCAAACTACATCCACGAGCTGGTGGCTTTCCTCATGACCAACATGTGAGCCCCCCCACTCCCCCCAGTACGATGGGATGAGGGAGCTGTCTGAGTAGTAACCATGTTTCTCGGTCTCCCCCTTCGCAGACAGTCCCACAACGATGACATCGTCGTGCCGTGCCTCGGCCTCATGGTCAACCTGTGTCGGGACAACCGCTCGGTGCAGCGACACATCAAGTCTCTGGTGGGTCGCCACCTTTTACCCCGTCAGCCTCACAGCTCACAGATTAAGGGTTAACTGAAGGGGAGGGCAGGGGGCATCAGGAGCAGATCCAGAAAATAAGCCCCTAACAAAAGCTCGGGGAAGGTTGTCCATGAAGATGCTTTAATAAGCGCGAGTGTTCTCCTGCAGGACAACGTGAAGAGCTTCTACAGAACGCTGCTCGACTTCCTGGATCACAACAGCCTGACGGTGGTGGTGTTCACGCTGTCCGTGCTGGCCAGCCTCACTCTCAATGAGAAGGTTGGGGAGAAGGTGGGGGGGCCGTGCATCGTTGTCTGATCCTTCGTCGCTGGCAGACATTTTACATTGTGTGTCACGTTAGTTTAATGAGAGTTGATACATTTGCCTTCAGAAAGATGAAAGCTTTTAGCAAATTACACTATTTCATTTTAGAGGTTCAAATATTTAATCAGAACTTTGGCTCATAAAACAAACCAACAAATGGAAATAGATTTGTTTCTGTTTTTAGTTTCTTAATAAATCAAAAGGTTTTTTTCTGATAATCGTCACAGCTCAAACAACTGTGTCACTCACACGCTCACACACTCACACACTCACACGCTCACACATCTGTTTCCATCCTGCAGCTCTTTGATGCCACAAATATCATCCAGACTTTCCAGCTCGTGTTCAACATCATTGTCAACGGCGACGGCACGCTGACCCTGAAGTACTCCGTTGACCTTTTGGTCGACTTGTTGAAGAACGCCAAAATAGCAGAATACCTCACAAGGTACACAACACACACACACACACACACACACTCAGTGTTGACCTGAATTAACCCCCCCACCCCCTCCTCCCAGGTACCAGCACTTCTCAATCTGCGTGTCTAAAGTTTTGGGGGTTCTTCAATCAAAAGACCCGGACTCTGCAGCAAAGGTCCGTCTGTCACTCATTGCTCTCAGGCTACTTTCCGACGAAGCATCGGGGGGGGGGGGGGGGGGGGGGGGGGGGGGGGGGGGGGGGGGGGGGGGAGGGGGTGTTTAGCGTGTTTTGGTCTGGTGCAGAAACCACACGCTGTTAGTAGTCCGATGTATGTTCATCTGTTTGAACGCAGAAGAGCAGTGACAGGAAATTAGGGGGCGAGGCGGGGGGGGGGGGGGGGGGGTCAGCCCCACACAAGCGTTAAATTCTTTTTAAATGTCACTTTTGAGGATAAATCAAATAGATTTATGCAAACCACAATATGTAAGTAAATTAAGAAAATGAGGTTGAATGATATTAAAGATCCAGAATTCATCAGGTTGGTAAAAATTTAATTAAAAACATAACAGAAAACCAATACCTTAATTTTCATGATAGAAAGGTGTAATTATTATTATTATAAGGCGTGGATGATGATGATGATGATGATGATGAAGAGGAAGTCGCTGTGAGTAAGAAGCTTCACTGATTCACATCCTCATCCTGCAGGTGCTGGAGCTGCTGCTCGCCATGTGCAGCGTGGGGGGGCTGCGCCCCCTGCTGTGCCAGGTGGTTTTCAGGCCGGTGGCGGCTCCCAAACTGGGAGCGGGGGGGCCCGGCCAGCAGGGGGGGGCCTCGCCCGGCCTCGCCCTGCTGCTGTGGCTCAGCTCGCCGGTGGAGGGCGCCGAGGGCTGCTCGCTGCAGGCGCTGCAGCTGCTGAACGAGCTGCTGGAGGTACGGGGGGGGGCGGCGGGGGGTCAGCACCAACTTTTCTCCCCTAATCAATAATCACATTGATTCTCTGATTCTTCTCTTCTACCGCCGCCATATTGTGCCCCCACCTTCTCCCTCCAGGAGGCGTTGGAGGCGGACTCCGTGTCTGAGTGTGTGCTGAGCTTCGTGGGGGGGCTGCTCCCCCCCCTGCTGGGCTTACTGAGTGGCCTCGACCCCTCCCTGGGAGACGCTCACCTGAGGAAACACTGCCACCGCGTGGCGCACGTCACCAGCCTGCTGCTCAATATCCTGCTCTGTTTATTGTTGTTGTTGTTGTTGTTGTCGTCGTCAGTCACGCCCCCCTGAAGCCTTAACGCCTCCACCCTTGTGCGCCGCAGGACTCCACCAGGTCCCTGGTGTCCCGTCAGGTGAGCGCTGAGCTCGCCCTCTCGCAGGTCGAAGCCCTCCTCTCCTGTTGCCACGGCAACAGCCCCCTAGGCCCGCAGCCCCGGCAGCGACCTCAGGTGAGTGAAGGCCAGCAGTTATCGATCGATAATCGATATTCACACGTTTGTGTTACATTATATTGATGGTAGAAACTTGAGTGTATGTCAGTAAAGGTGTGTGTGTGCGTGTGCGTGTGTGTGCGTGTGTTTCAGTCAGGTGTGTGCAGACGCCCTGCTGCAGACGCTGGAGTTAATGAGTAAACTGAGACAACAGGTGAAGGACATGGAGACCAGCTTCTACCGGCTGTTACAGGTAAACGCCCTCAGCCTCTCTCTGTCCCTCAGTTGGCTGCGATCCTCTCCGTCCCTCAGTTTTCTCTTTTGTCTCCACGTCCCAGGACCAGAGGATCGTGACCCCCCTGTCTCTGGCGCTGACGTCCCACCATAGAGAGCGCGTGCAGAGCGGCCTGTCGCTGCTGTTTGAGGCCACGCTCATCCCGGACTTCCCCTCTCTGGTGTGAGTGTCTCGCAGCCTAGACTTCTAGTTCGTGTCTCTGTGTGGACATAATGTCCTCGTGTAGTTCGCTGGTGGAAGTCTATTCGTTCTGAGATGCTGTAGAATCCCGTGTTCCTTGCAGCCTGGGGGAAAGCATGGCCGCCAACAACGCCTTTCACCTGAGGGAGGCCGAGCTGTCCGTCAAACGTGTCGCCGTGCAGGAAGTCCCGCCCTCCAGCACGCTGGACTGTTCCAGTAGGAGCATCCACAGCCTGGTGGACCGGATACAGAACGGCTTAGAGGTGTGTGTGTGTGTGTGTGTGTGTGTGCGTGTGTGATTTCCTTTCTCCAACCTGTTTCTGGTTGGATTTGTGGATCTTTTGAGCTTTTCAGGGCTTCATAAAGTTTTCAGAGGCCACAGAGCTCGTTTGGTCGCGGTCTGATGACATCATGGTGTAGCAGACGTGTCCCGCGCTGATGTCATTGCTGATGTTCTTTGGTCTCCAGCTGCAGGAGAACCTGAAGGACTCCCACGTGTCTCAGATCATCGACGTCTACGAGCAGAAGCTCTCTGCGTTTGCGGTGAGCGTGTACGCCTGAATTAATTCTCGTGTGTGTGTGTTTCTCGTATTGAATTGGTTGTTTGTGCGTCCTCCAGTCGAAGGAGAGCTGTCTGCAGGACCTGCTGGAGGCGAAGGCTCTGGCTCTCTCTCAGGCTGACCGCCTCATCGCGCAGTACCTCCTCGAACGAGCTCAGGCTGAAGCTGAGGTGACACACACACACACACACACACACACACACAGGAGAACCCTCACGATGTGCCCTGACGCGTTGTCTGTCCGCAGGCCTGTGAGCTGGGCAGCCTGCTGAAGGAGGCGGAGCGGCGCTGCGAGGACCTACAGGGCGAGCTGGCCAACCAGGTGATGGAGGCGGAGCTCTCCAAGGCCGACATCAAGGAGCTGCTGCAGCACAACGCCAGGCTGCAGCAGGACTCGGAGAGTCACCAGGTCCTCAAGGGGGGCTACAACGCCCTGCTCAACAGGTCGGAGGCACGGCAGAACTGGAGTAGGACTCGACGGTCTGTTTCTGATCCTTCCCGGGCTGAATCTGAACCTCATTCAACTTCCTCGGCAGATTCAACGAGAGCGAGCGGCTGCTGAAGGAGCTGCAGGCCGCTCACGTCTCGCTCAGCAAGCAGAGCGACGCGCTGAGGAGGAACCACCACGCGCTGCAGGAGCAGCACCAGAAGTAACGCACGCACACACACACACACACACACACACACACGGTCTTCTGGTCCAGGCTGCAGCGCCCCGTCTAAAATCGCCCCCCCCCCCCCCCCCCCCCCCCCCTCCCAGGACGGCCTCGGGGCTGCAGGAGAAGGAGGAGGAGGTCCGAGGCCTCCGCTCAGATCTCCAGCAGAGGGACAGCGACCTGGCAGGTGAGTCCCACTTCATCCTCCCACCAGAGACTTCCTGCAGCGTGACGGCGGCGCCCCCGGTGGACGCGCGTGGTAGCGTCTGAGCAGCACGGCCTGCTTCCTGTCTGTTAAAGGCTCCACGTCTTCAATCACACGAGCTGCACAGAATGCTGGAGGAGACCCACAGGTTCCCTGTGCGGGTTCCACTGGGCTTTGATCTTCTTGCACTTCCTGCTTCGCCCCTTCAGGTCTGCGCGCTGACCTGCGGGCGCAGGAGGAGAAGCTGCAGGAGAAGGACGGGGAGAGGAGAGACCTGGAGGAGACGGTGGATGTTCTGAGGAAGGAGCTGAGCAAGACGGAGCAGGCGAGGAAGGAGGCCAGCATCAAGGTGAGGAAGAGGAGCACCTCGAGTCGGTTACTTGATGCTCCTGATGGAACAAATAAATAAAATGAAATAAATAAAGCATTTCAAGAACAACAATTTAAAGAATGTTGACGGATGAGGAAAGACTGTTTCCTTAATAGTTGCAGAGTAATTGAACTTGTTGATTGATCGTTGGAGCTCTACTTCAGTGAATAAGAGTTATTATTATATGTTTGTTATATATTAATGAAGAATGTCTTGAAAGTCGGTCATTTCCTGTCCTCCAGGCGTCCTCCCTGGAGGTGAAGAAGAGCCAGCTGGAGGCGCGGCTGAAGCAGAAGGAGGACGAGCTGAGCAAACACTCGTCCATGATCGCCATGATCCACAGCCTGAGCGCCGAGGCCAAGAGCGACAACAACCTGTCGCTGTGAGCTGCAGCGCGCGCGCGCGTGCGTGTCCGTGTGCGTGTCCGTGTGCGCGTGCTGTCCGTGTGTGTGTGATGTCACTATAACAGAGCCGTGTGAAACGTTTGCGATGATGGATGGTACCAATAGGATTGGATGTGTATAACCGGATTAAACGAAGACTCGTTGGGGGTCGTTTTCTTTCAAATAGGTGTTTTTCTACCGCAGCCCACAAGGGACAAATGTGTTTTTACTGTAAATGTTAAAGTTAAAGAATGTTAATGTTAAATGTGGAAGAAACAAAAGTCTTCAGTAAATGATTAAAGATGACTTACTGGTGCTTTTTATTGGTGTCAATTATTGACCTCTGCTTCTACACACAGACAGACACACAAACACACAACATTATGGGGAGGCGGGGAAGTGAAGATCATTTGAGTTGAGTTGAAATTTGCTTGTTATTGGGACAATAAGCTGAGTAAAAAACATTTTAAGAACACGTCTGTTCACATGACATCATCACATGCTGGTGCTGATGCTTTGGTTCTTTATTGATCTGAAGCTGATTGGTTTTTAGTGGCGAGACGTCACTCGCTGGCCCTTTAAATGTATCAACAACCATGAAGGACTTTGTCCCATTTTTTTAACTGATTCATATTTAGAAACTTCATGAATCCAAAAATGACACAATAGTTACAGCTTCAGAAATGTTGATGTGTAATATTGATATTAGCTTTAAAATACATCAATTATTTGTTTATGCGATATTGAATTATTGGCCCAGAATGGCCGTTATTTTTAAAGCAAAATAACAAAACTTATGAAATGTAAATATCCAACACAAATATAAGCTGCTTTATATATTAAATGAATTAGTTAGTCCAATGACGAGGCCCAGCAGCCCCCCCGTCACAGTGGCACCTCCTTCCGCTTCCCCACGCCGTCTATTTTCACTCTGCAGCTGCTGCCGTCGCTCACTGAAAGGAGGCGCCGCCTTCTCCTCAGTGGCCCCCCAGTCCTCCTGCATGAGGCTTCAGTCCACCATGAGGCCCCAGTCCTCCCCCACGGAGCCCCGGTCCTCCCCCACGGAGCCCCGGTTCTCCTCCATGAGGCCCCCGTCCTCCTCTGCGGCCCCCCACCCTGCAGCACCGGGCCGCATGCTGCTACTTGCGCTGCTGCTCGCGCTGCTTCCCTCCGGTGAGTTTATTCATAATTCATAAAGATGGTAAAAACTGTGGAATGTATTAGTTCTAAAGTCGTCTAGTATTTGTTATTACTGTGTTGTGTACACTGCAGTGCGTAGTACTCCGTAGTACTGTGTTGTGTACACAGCAGTGTGTATTGCGGCTCGAACTCCGAGCAGCTGCTGTGAAACACGACCGGGTGGGAAGGTATTCATGCCGCGTGCTGCCATACCTCATTGGTATGGCATGGTTCTTTTTACTGTAGTACAGGTACCTGTTGTACTGTGACCTAGTAACCGGCGCGTGTGTGTGTGTGTGTGCGTGTGTGTGCGTGTCAGAAGTGTTGTGCAGGAACGAGGAGGAGCGCCTCATCAACTACCTGATCAAAGAGCGAGGATACATCAAAGAGCTTCGTCCCGTCGAGAAGCAGCAGGACGCCGTGGACGTTTACCTCGCTCTCACCCTCTCCAACCTCATCTCTCTGGTGTGTCTGTGTGTGTGTCTGTGTGTCTGTGTGTGTGTGTGTGTGTGTGTGTAGATGCTCAACATGTCGACCTTTGTGACCTTTCTGATCCTCAAACTGATAAAATGATCTTTCTCAAAGTTAATTTCCGTCATAACTAAATTTCAAAACAAATTTTCAATCCGGACTCCTTCTGTTTCCAAATGTAATAGTTTATTAAATACCAGAATATGGTTGATGAGTAAGTGAAGTAACTAATCAAAAAAAAAGGGGTTTTAAAGCGTCGTTTATTTCTCTCTCGTAGAAAGAAGTGGACGAGACTCTGCTGACCAACGTGTGGATCGACCACGTGAGTAGAAGCTGTCCTCTGGCTCCAAGGGGGCGGGCATCACTTACTCAGTGTGTGTGCGTGTGCATGTGTGCGTGTGTGTGTGTGTGCGTGCGCACTGACAGGTGTGGAGGGACCACCGGCTGTCGTGGAACGTGACGGAGTTCGACGGCATCGACATGCTGCGCCTCCCCAGCAGCATGGTCTGGCTTCCGGAGATCGTGCTGGAGAACAAGTGAGCTTTTCACAGCGAAATAAATCTTAGGAAAAGAGGAATTAATACATTTGTGATTTTAGTTCATTTTAAGTATAAATCGCTTCTTTTTCCTGAACCTGTGCTCCGCGGCGTCCCGCAGGGCTCCATCTTTGGGCCTCTTCGGCTTGTTCTGGGAAGAATAATAACAAACTACGCTGATGATTCTTAACTTTACCTCCCCAAAATGTTCATTTAAACCTCCCGATCATCTTTAAGTTTGTATATATTACAAAAACAAATCAATCGAAAATCTCACCTCAAAAAAGCTCCAGAAAAGCCTCTAATGAGGCTCTGGTGGATCCTGTCGAATGTGCACATTGTTGTTCTATCTCATTGTATAATTACTCTCTCCTGTGACCACGATGTGTGCGTGTGTGCGTGTGTGTGTGTGTGTGTGTGTGCGTGTGTGTGTGCGTGTACTTCTCTCTGCAGTAACGATGCCCAGTTCCAGGTGGCGTACTACAGCAACGTGCTGGTGGACTCCAGTGGTCTCTGCTACTGGTTGCCTCCCGCCATCTTCCGCTCGTCCTGCTCCATCAACGTCAACTACTTTCCCTTCGACTGGCAGAACTGCACGCTCAAGTTCACGTAAGGCGCCGCGTGGTGCGTTCAAGGCACCAGTGGGTTTATTTGAAAAAGGAGACTTGCACATTGTTTGCACGGATTGAGGACGTTTAACGAGATGAGACTATGATTTTAGCCGAGAAAAGACAGAAGGTGCAAATCACATCTTGATAAACCTTTCCTCTGGTTGCCGCTCGTGGCATTTGATTAAAAAAAAAAAATCCCATGATCCTTTGCAGCTCTCTGACCTACAACGCCAAAGAGATCCGGATGCTGCTGAAGTTAGACCATGACGAGAAAAAAAACAAGAACTTCAAGGTGGAGTGGATCATCATCGACCCGGAGGGCTTCACGGGTAAACCCCCCAATAGCACTTCAATACTATATTACATTTGAGTGTGGCTTAGAATTCAATAAGTGTACAGATTTAATAAAACCTCTGAGATGTTCACTTGCAAAGTAATAAACAACCTTGCCTCACTTGTACTTAAAATCCATCAATAAGTTGTTTAAACTGCTGAATAAAACCATAATATGGGCTTTGTAGATAACTTGTGTACCATATATTAATGTTTCTTTTGCCACCAAGGACATTTGCCATATTTATTCCCCCTTTAAAAGACATCTTTGTAGCTACTGACTTTACTTGTGTATTATTTGAAAAAAAAACCCTTTAAAAACATAGAAGTCACAGAAACAGAGATCCCACCTGAGAGGTCAAAGGTTACTTCCTCCCCAGAGAACGGCGAGTGGGAGATCAGCCACCGGCCGGCCAAGAGGAACACGTACAAGCACATCCCCATGGAGAGCAACAAGCACCAGGACATCACCTTCTACCTCATCATCAAGCGCAAGCCGCTCTTCTACATCGTCAACATCATCATCCCCTGTGTGCTCATCTCCTTCCTGGCCTCGCTGGTCTACTACCTGCCCGCCGACAGTCAGTGCCCCCCCCAAACAACCCTCCACGCCGCCCTGCGTTCACCGACGCACATCCTGGGCTCTTAGACTGTGGGTGTGTGTGGGTGTGTGTGTGTGTGTGTGTGTGTGTGTGTGTGTGTGTAGGTGGCGAGAAGATGACCTTGTCCATCTCCGTGCTGCTGGCTCAGTCCGTCTTCCTGCTGCTGATCTCTCAAAGGCTGCCGGAGACCTCCATGTCTGTGCCCCTCATCGTCAAGTGAGACGCACACACACACACACACACACACACACACACACTCACACACACACAATCAGAGATCAGAGAAAAAGATGGAAATAACTAAACAAGTCCCCCCCCTTCAGATATCTGATGTTCAACATGGTGTTGGTGACGGTGGTGGTGTTGAACTGTGTGGTCGTCCTCAACTTGCACTTCAGGACCCCGAGTACACACGTCATGTCTGACTGGACCAAGAAGGTAACGCAGACACACACACACACACGCACACAGGTGTTTCATATATTTGTCTATTGTCTCATGTTTTTCTCCCCGCTCTCAGTTCTTCCTGGAGCGGCTGCCCCGCCTCCTGCGCATGTCCCGCCCCTCGGAGGAGGAGCCGGCGTGGGACGGCGCGTTGCCGCGGCGCTCCAGCTCGCTGGGCTACATGGCCTCGGCGGAGGAGTACTACAGCGTGAAGTCGCGCAGCGAGCTGATGTTCGAGAAGCAGTCGGAGAGGCACGGGCTGACGGCTCGGGCCACGCACGCCGCGGGTGGGTCTGCTTCTCCCATCATGCCTTTCTGCCTCACCTAGCTACATCTGTTGATTGAGAGGGTTTTATTTCCATGAAATCACCTTCAGTGCCGGCCCGAACCTCTTGGGGGCCCTAAGCAGAATTGTATTTGGGGGCCCCCCTCCCACCACGCACAGTCACCTGTGCTAGAAGATAATTGGCAGAAATGTCACGCTATAATGTTATAGCGAAAATTATAAACAAATACAGTGAGGTTATAATACAAAACTAGGGCTGCTTGCAGCCAGGGGGCCCCAAGCAGCCGCTTAGTTCGCTTATGACTTGGGCCGGCCCTGATCACCTTTTAACTTGAAATGTTAAACTTTATTGACATGGATTGCTTTTAAAGCACACCTGGGTGATTCATTACGGCTCGACCTGCCCTGCAGTCGCTCCCTTGTGTTCTCCACCTTCTGAGCGAAACGTCTGTCTCTGTAGCAGCTAAATGCTAAGCTAAGCTATTTGACGCCGTGGGGTGTTTACTTTCATTAAAAAGAGCTCCGCCCTTTATTGCCTCATAGACGTGCTAGCGTTGTGCCTCTGTGTGTGTGTGTGTGTGTGTGTGTGTGCGCGGGTGTAGTTGTGAAGCCGAAGGAGGAGGGAGGAGTCGCGGATCAGCTGTACGGGGAGATGAAGCCGGGGGTGGACGGAGCAAACTACATCATCAAACACAGTCGCAACAAGAACGACTACAACGAGGTGAGACTCACTGCTCACTGCAACTGTGCTTAGAGAGCGACAGCATGAAGCGACGTTTACTGTGACGGAAGAGAAGCAGATTAGTGTCTCATAGACGTCTATGGGGCCAGAGGAGTCGCCCCCTGCTGGTCACTCCACACAGGACGCAGCTTTAAGACACCTCAGCTTCCTCTCTTCACAGGAGAAAGATAACTGGAGCGGCATCGCTCGCACGGTGGACCGCCTGTGTCTCTTCCTGGTTACCCCGGTGATGACCTTCGGCACCATCATCATCTTCCTGATGGGCATCTATAACACTCCTCCACATCTGCCCTTCCAGGGCGACTCGTACGACTACAGAGAGGAGAACCCCCGCCTGCTGTGACACACACTCGTTTCTCTCCTGTTAAAACACACGTTTGTTTCTTTCTAATTATGTTTGTTTGTTTCCGGTTTTGTAGCTGTGTGTGTTTTTCTAACTTAAGTTTGAGGTGAATAACTGAATCAGTATGTCACAGATTTTTATTTTATTTGTGTGGGTTGAATGAGCTTTTAGTCACTCAAAGTCAGAATAAATATTTGATGATGAAAATTGAGCAGAATCTTGATGAATTTAATAGATGTGTGTATTTCACAGATGACAATGCAAGAAAATAGAGCGTTTGTAAGTATTAAATACTAAATAGTATTAAATAAAAGTATATTAAATCAACGTCCATATGAGATGAATGAACCTAGTGAAGCACCAAGATGGAGGCCACAACTAAGAGGCCTTTACATAAAGCTGTTCACCTCAACAATATCACAAAAACAATGACCAATGTAAAAACACATAAATCTATGACACAATGAAATCCATCACCAACAACATGAAACTAACCGTTTAGCTGCTAAGTATTTGTCCTCCATTTCTGTTGGTTAGCACCAGTTTACCCAGCTGACCCTCATGGACCTTTAGCAGGGAGCTAAGCTAAGCTAAGCTACGTGCAAGTCACCAGTAAGTGTCGTTGAGTGAATGCTGCCTTCAAGGTCATGCTCTCAGTGCAGTAAATAAGTGCATCAAGTGTAAATGCGTCTTCAAGCCTCGTTGGAGACACTGGTTCCTTCATTCCTTCTAAGTGGAGGATGAAATAGTATCAATATTCATATTTTCGGACAGATGAAGACCACAAGGACTAAAACTACAACTCCTTCGACGACTCCACCTGTGATGCCTCCAGCAGCATTCGACCCTGGACCACAAAAGATCAGATTAGTTCATATTTCTGCCAACGACAACATGCAGCAGAAGCAAGTTCTTCTGTGTGTTTCAGGTGGTGAGTTGTTGTGTCATAGACCAGATCTCAGGTGATGAGGGACCATGAAGGTTCCCCCTCTTGCTGCTCACCTGGACTCCTCTGTACCCTCACAGAGGTGCTGGTGACGTATGTCTCCTCAGGCGTTACTGAGCTCACAGGTGTAAATCCCCTCCTGATCTGAAGATAGGTCCTTCAGCCGGAGCTGGATCCCCTCTGACGATCGGTCCACATGCTGAATCCACTCCTCTGAGACCGTGTAGTTGGTCAGAATGACGCGACTGTGGTTGAACCTCCAGATGAGTCCTGTGTGAGCAGCGAGTGAGGACGTACAGGAGATCGTTGTTCCAGAGCCGTCGACGATGATGGAAGCTGAGAAGATACAGCACACAGAGATGAGAAGAGGCGATTCCACGTCTGGTGTTTCTCCTCGGAGACGCTTACTTGGTGGACCCAACGTGGCCGTCCTCTTGTTCCCTTCAGTGCTGACGGTGCAGATGTAGTCCAGACCCGCAGCCTGAGCCGTCACAGAGCTGCTGATGCTGTAGAGCTGCTGTGCACTCTGCTGCACGGTGGTCGTGCTCTGCAGGCTCTGGTTGGACGGAGGTCTGGTGGACCAGGTGAGCTCTTGTAGGTTCCCCGGTCCTGGATGGAGACCCTGGTCAGACGCAGCGAGGCGTTTCCTGAGATCTGATCCAGGAACAGCTCCGTCCGGCCCCTGAAGGACGAGTCCTGGAACTCAAACTGGTCTCTGTCGTGGTAGAAGGAGTGCAGGTAGCGGTTTGTTGGCTCCTGGATCCAGTGGATGACCCTGACCTTTGCGGGAGAAAAGCTGCAAGGTAGGAGGCAGGTCTCCATGGCAACGCAGGGCACAGCATCTGTAGACGCTTCCAGATGTTCAGATCCGGATTATTATTATGAACTTTATACTAATAAACGGTGTGTCGTCTGCATAAAGACACACAGCAACACATTACGCTACATGAGCTGATAGGAGCAAAGAAATGATCATGTTATGATTTTTATTATAACAATGATAGCAATACTATTTATAATAATAACAATGAATAATAGTAATATAATAATACTATGCTAACTTAAAATCAGTATGTCAACAACAACATAAGTACTAAAAACATCACAACATGACTAACATCAAATAATTCAACAATTTTACAACAAAGTTAGTTGGAGAGAAAAAGAAAGAGACAGAGAGAGACATCCAGTTGTTCAACATTAATCATGAAGGAATGTGGAGAGTACAAAGTCCAAACGAGTCATGTGCTGTGATTAGTTTGAGTCAAAGGTCGTTTTAAGTCTAAAGTAAGTTTAAAGCAAGTTAATCCGTTTAATAAGTTCAATACGTTTGAATAAGTTTAAGTACGTTTAAAGGAAGTGTAAATACATTTAAATAAGATTAAACACATTTAAATGAGTTTAAAACAAGTAGAGAAAGAAAAGCACTGAGTTAGATGTTAAGTCACTCACCAGCTCCCTCAAAGGTCCTCAGGAAGGTCAAGACCACAAGGACGACGACGCGTCCACATGCAGACATCGACTCCCTGCGTCTCAACTCAGAAACAAGAGACGGAACGGTGGGACAGACGCCTGTGAGACAAAGCAGCAGCTCACCTAGACTTTAGAATGTGAGCGTGCACGGGGTAAGTGTGTGTGTGTGTGTGTGTGTGTGTGTGTGTGTGTGGGTGTGTCTAACTCTGTGTCTGTCACTAAAGATTAATCTTAAGTGCTTTGAAACATTAACTAAGACAAACTAGATGCTGAAATACTTTAAGATTTCCCCGTTCCTCGTACCTGGTTCAACAAAGTCTAACAAATGTCCCATTATCGATGTATTTGAATCATTTCTGTTGCATCTTTTACGTTGTTCATTGTGTCCGTCCATCGCAGTCTGTCCATCCTGGGGACGATCCTCCTCTGTCCCTCTCAAGGTTTCTTCCCTTTATCCTCCCCTTGGAGGGTTTTCGTAGTTTGGGGAGTTTTTCCTGTGTTGCTGTGAGGCTTTCTGGACACACAAAGTCACATGTGTGCAGACTCTAAAGCCACATGAGGCAGGTTTGTGATATTGTGCAATTCAACATTAAATTAAATTAATCATCTAATCATGGCAAAAACTGACCCCGCCCCCCTGTGAGGCTTCATTTAACGTTAAATGCGTAAGTGTTGGTGAGAGAGGAGAGGAGATACTCACACAGCACAAGGAAGATCGCAGGGATTCCATCTCTTCCACATGCACAATATATGATGAAGCCTAACGCAATGACTCCGATCCCCCCTCCTGCTATTGCTGCGTCATTACTGCGGACACACTTGCAAACGTCTGCATACCTTAGCAACCGCCTAGCAACCCTCTGTAAGGGAGACTGCAGGAAGCTTCCTCATACCTGTTCTCAGCGTTTTCTTGGGCGTGTCATAGACCACGTGAAAGTGGGCAGTAATCTTGATTAAAATACCAAAGTGCCCTTAAGGGACGATGGCGTTCAAATCGAAGTGAGCTATGAAGGCAGCAAAGACATTTCTCTGGTTACGCAGAGCCCCAGAGGGCTTTACAGCCCGCACACCTGTATTCCACCAGAGAGGCAGCGCCACTCAAAGGCCACGCGCTCATTTAGGTTCAACGCCACTGAGGAACAACAAGCTCGTCAATGACCAGGAAACGACGTCATCAGGACAGTAAAACACAAGTAGAGAAGAAGACTGTCTTTGTTGACAACAGAAAAGCCATGTGGTTTAGGTGTATGTGTGTGTGTGTGTGTGTGAGAGATCCGGTCCTTTAACATTCCATTAAGGGAATGTGTGGTATGCAAAGTACTTCAGTCAGCTGTGTGTGTGTGTGTGTGTGTGTGTGTGTGTGTGTGTGTGTGTGGGGTGTGTCAGTCAATTAACAATCTGTCATCGCGCTTATTTCCGTTTAACTGTGATCACTTTTGAATGAACTGCGTTTGCTCTGAGAAGAAGACTCAGGAGGCAGCAGTCGGGCTGGAGACCATGAGACCATGTGACCAGGTGACCAGGTGATCAACGTCACCCAGGTGATAAAAAGTTACCTCCAGGGTCCATAAGCGATGGACTGAATGGTTGGAAGCCAGTGAAACGTCTTCATGTGACTAAAGAGCTGCTGCACCGTTTCATTCACCTGAGAATCAGAGAAGGTCTTTGATGGATGAAGTGAGACCAGGTACAGAGGGGAGGTACGCAAAATCTGCGAAGTAGAAACCTTTCTTTTTTTTTTTACAATTATTATACATTGAAACGAAACAAGAACAAGAACAAATAAAAGTACTGTATAAATAGTTTTAATAGAAAATAATACCACTTCACTTCCACTCCATGCTCAAAAGTTTCTGATGAATCATCTGAGGAGACGTTTCACCTCCTTTGTTCACGTGAGTTACTTCATCTGACCGGAGTTTTTACATATCATCACACATCCTAATGTGATCGCACTTCTTCATTCTTTTAGTCCACATGAGCAGCACGAGGCCGCGACGAAGAGAAGATGACTTCTACTGCATTGGAGGTGTCGGGGGTGGTGGCGGGTCGTGTTTGCTGCGTGCTGCAATGACAATTGACAGCAAAGAGAACAGTCTTTTACAGTTTGCAGGCAACTATACCATTGGTTCATGGAAACGTCATCCACAGCTGGTTGGTATTACTCGACCCCGCCCCTAATCAGCTGGCCGTGTGCCTCCAGGGACCGGCACAGTCTTCCTGACTGAATTTTCGCTTAAGCTTCATGACATTTGATTTCTGAACAGACGAGAGGTCTTCTGAACATCCTTTATCTGGATTTACACTAAGCAGAAGCGTTTAATTGATTTATCAATCGAATGGATCACAAGAGGAAGAAGGCGGGTCTGTCAGGTGACTGAACAGATGAAGGACACAACGTTTGGACTTTTAGAGCAGCAGGTCCTTATCACAGAATAATTATCACTACTTCAAGTTCAAAAGACACAATAAAGTACGAAATGAACACACACAATTCAATAATAAGTGGAGGATGAAAAATTGCCAATATTTACCATTTTTTGACGAAAAATCCAACTACAAATCCAACTACAAATCCAACTAAAACTCCGACGACGACTCCACCTGTGATGCCTCCAGCAGCATTCGACCCTGGACCACAAAAGATCAGATTAGTTCATATTCCTGCCAACGACAACATGCAGCAGAAGCAAGTTCTTCTGTGTGTTTCAGGTGGTGAGTTGTTGTGTCATAGACCAGATCTCAGGTGATGAGGGACCATGAAGGTTCCCCCTCTTGCTGCTCACCTGGACTCCTCTGTACCCTCACAGAGGTGCTGGTGACGTATGTCTCCTCAGCGTTACTGAGCTCACAGGTGTAAATCCCCTCCTGATCTGAAGATAGGTCCTTCAGCCGGAGCTGGATCCCCTCTGACGATCGGTCCACATGCTGAATCCACTCCTCTGAGACCGTGTAGTTGGTCAGAATGACGCGACTGTGGTTGAACCTCCAGATGAGTCCTGTGTGAGCAGCGAGTGAGGACGTACAGGAGATCGTTGTTCCAGAGCCGTCGACGATGATGGAAGCTGAGAAGATACAGCACACAGAGATGAGAAGAGGCGATTCCACGTCTGGTGTTTCTCCTCGGAGACGCTTACTTGGTGGACCCAACGTGGCCGTCCTCTTGTTCCCTTCAGTGCTGACGGTGCAGATGTAGTCCAGACCCGCAGCCTGAGCCGTCACAGAGCTGCTGATGCTGTAGAGCTGCTGTGCACTCTGCTGCACGGTGGTCGTGCTCTGCAGGCTCTGGTTGGACGGAGGTCTGGTGGACCAGGTGAGCTCAGGTCGAGGGTAGATCCCCTCTGAGCTGCAGGTGATCTTGTCTTCCACCTGCTGGATGTCGACTCTACGGACCGGACCTGTGGAGACGAGTGAGACGTCACGTCTTCAAAGTGACAATTAGTCTTTCTGACACTAAAGAGGAATCAAAAAGCTCCACAATGTTGATGACTAAATCGAGGTGTTTGAAAAAGACAGAAGGCATCATTTATCAACCAAATGACTGAACAGCTTTTACACTTTAGTCTTCTTTAACAAACTAATTCAGATCAGACGTTTTATTGCTTTAGTTTAGTTTGTTTTCCATCATCGCTCACTGCGTCTTCTGTTCTAACAAACACACAGAGATACCACAGTTATCGTGTGGCCTTCAGGAACAAGACGGGCTGCTTGGTTATGTTTCCATTTCTAATGGGGGGGAGTGAACAGAGAGCTTCTCCTCAGGATGTTTGCATACTTGTGCAGGTGTCCTTTTCTACCAGAGGACCTGATTCCCACACGTGGATGTCAGGCTGTTCAGTGTGCGTTCACACGCCACCAAGTGAGTGAGCACAAAGAAGAAGGCCACACGTACCCAAACATCACAATTCATAAAGCTGTTTCTCTACTGGTTCAGTTCCGCCTGCTCTAATCTCCCTTCAAGCTGGTGACACAACGAAAATAGAACATAGATAGCGGACTGGAAAGAAGTAAATGCCAGAACAACAGAAACTAAAAGAGATGCCTTCATAACTAGATGGACCTGTTACATGTGAACAGAACCGGACCAGCAGCATTACTGACGCTGAGCCAACAACAAACCCTGCTGGTACGACAGGAATGCCAAACGTTCCTTTCGATCTGGTAACTCTTTACCTTGATCGACCAGTAGAACCCCCCCCCCCTTCCCTTTATCGGTGGCGGGCTGCTGCAGGGTGGAGTGGAACCTTAAACCTGAGGGGCTCCTGGAGTCGTACCGTTCACATCCAGGCGGACAAAGTGCTCCTTGATCCCGTCGGTGGTGCTGACGTAGCACTTGTAGGTTCCCCGTTCCTGGATGGAGACCCTGGTCAGACGCAGCGAGGCGTTTCCTGAGATCTGATCCAGGAACAGCTCCGTCCGGCCCCTGAAGGACGAGTCCTGGAACTCAAACTGGTCTCTGTCGTGGTAGAAGGAGTGCAGGTAGTGTCTTGTTGGCTCCTGGATCCAGTGGATGACCAAGACCTTTGCGGGAGAAAACCTGCAAGGTAGGAGGCAGGTCTCCATGGCAACGCAGGGCACAGCATCTGTAGACGCTTCCAGATGTTCAGATCCGGATTATTATTATGAACTTTATACTAATAAACGGTGTGTCGTCTGCATAAAGACACACAGCAACACATTATGTCACATGAGCTGATAGGAGCAAAGAAATGATCATATTAGGTATTATTTTTATTATAACAATGATAGCAATACTATTTATAATAATAACAATGAATAATAGTAATATAATAATACTATGCTAACTTAAAATCAGTATGTCAACAACAACATAAGTACTAAAAACATCACAACATGACTAATATCAAATAATTCAACAGTTTTACAACAAAGTTAGTTGGAGAGAAAAAGAAAGAGACAGAGAGAGACATCCAGTTGTTCAACATTAATCATGAAGGAATGTGGAGAGTACAAAGTCCAAACGAGTCATGTGCTGTGATTAGTTTAGGTCAAAGGTCGTTTTAAGTCTAAAGTAAGTTTAAAGCAAGTTAATCCGTTTAATAAGTTCAATACGTTTGAATAAGTTTAAGTACGTTTAAAGGAAGTGTAAATACATTTAAATAAGATTAAACACATTTAAATGAGTTTAAAACAAGTAGAGAAAGAAAAGCACTGAGTTAGATGTTAAGTCACTCACCAGCTCCCTCAAAGGTCCTCAGGAAGGTCAAGACCACAAGGACGACGACGCGTCCACATGCAGACATCGACTCCCTGCGTCTCAACTCAGAAACAAGAGACGGAACTGTGGGACAGACGCCTGTGAGACAAAGCAGCAGCTCACCTAGACTTTAGAATGTGAGCGTGCACGGGGTGAGTGTGTGTGTGTGTGTGTGTGGGTGTGTCTAACTCTGTGTGTGTCACTAAAGATTAATCTTAAGTGCTTATGAAACATTAACTAAGACAAACTAGATGCAGAAATGCTTTAAGATTTCCCCGTTCCTCGTACCTGGTTCAACGAAGTCTAACAAATGTCCCATTATCGATGTATTTAAATCATTTCTGTTGCATCTTTTACGTTGTTCATTGTGTCCGTCCATCGCAGTCGGTCCATCCTGGGGACGATCCTCCTCTGTCCCTCTCTGAGTGAGCTCATTGTTTTCATGACTTTTGGAGGAAGTGCTGAACAGCATGAGACCGACGCGCATGTTCTCTGTCTCTGCTTAGACAGGAGGGAGTCGCTACTGTTGTTTTGTATGTAACGTTAGTTTTTTGTTTTACTGTTGGAAGGAAAGCAGTTGGTTATTTGTGTCCACTGTTCTAAGTGTTTTCTTAATTTGACCCATTAAGGAATAAAGAACCCACATTAAAGAAAAAGATGTATCTTAGCGTCCTGTCTCATCCTTTTATTCAGGCTACATCCTAAATGATTCCTGTCTTCAGCATTGACAGAGCTCGTACAGGAAGTGATGTCATAAAGGGTCTTTGTGATGTCACTATCTCCTATAAATGTTAATCTGACTGATGTCGCTTCTCATCAGTGAGAACGAGCGCTGCCTTTTCCTCAGGGGAGAGATGAACTCATCCAGCAGGGACGCTTTAATTATTCTCCTGTTACACTAATGTGCGTCCTTCAATTCATTTTCACATATAAAGACCACATTTATTTATTTTCCTAATTTCTCAATACATTTACCTGCAATAGATCGGGTGGAGTTCTGTTCACAACCTGGTCGATCATCTCTTCTTCCTCTTTGGTCCAGCATGAGTAACTGAGGAACAGTGGAATCCAAACTAAAAAAGGATTTAGTAAAAAGAAGGAAACTGGTTGGTCTCCAGTGTTCTAGTCTTCAGGTGTTCTGATCTCCAGGTGAGGTTTCCTGTTCATTAAGTCACACCTCAGTTAGAAACACACAGACACAAACCTTCAGCCATTAGTCTCTTTATTAACATCAATGATGACACATTTGTGAAGAGGTCATGAGCTTGTCATGTTCGGTCACATTCTTTTTATAACGCAGACGGGACACAGAAGGAGCTTCAGCTCTTTGAGGATCCTTTAAATTCACAGGAGCTTTAAAGGCAGCGTGAAGGTCACCCAACTTTTATCTTGTACATCCAGCAGTTTAAAACGTGTTTGGGGCTCTTCTTCAAACTCACAGGCTTTGAACGGAACGTTAAACTGAAAACATTATAAAAACACACTTGCTCACTTAACAGGTTCAATAAATCCATAAAAAATAAATCCACGCTCGTGAGGTCAAAGCTTGAGTGTTTGGCCAATAGCGAACCAGCTGTGAGACAGAACAAGGATTGGTGTCCCTCTGTTAGCATTCTGACCTCAGTTAGCGCCGTTAGCGCTGCTGCCTTTGTCAACATTGTCCCCTTTTGCTTTCTCAGCGTTGTGTTGGTGCCTTGTTGTTTGTCCTCAGGTCGTCATTGGGCTGCTCTCGGTCAGGTGAGTGTCGGCCTTCGAGTCTGTGAGGGAGGAAGGTAGAGATGAGCTTTACACTTTACATTTACAAAAAAAGGAAGATTTTACACAAGGACAACACATACTCATTTACGTCACAGTATTCAGCTTCCATGAGCAGCACAAACATGTAATAAATGGCTTATAACTGACTAATGTAGTTATAGGTCAATGTAGAAATAATGTGTATTAACAAGCGGTTAACAAGTTAACAAACTAACAAATAAAAAACCCTCACCAACTATTTCAATAATCAATTAATCACAGAAGTCATTTTTTATTCTGACATTTTATATTAGCGATTAATCTAGAAAATAATTGGAAGATTATTTCTTATGTAGCCCATGTAAAAAAACATGTAAACATACAGCGTTGATAAATAGTTTGACTCAATAAAAAAACAGTTTCTTAAAAGTGTGTGGTAAATGTTCATGTTCATGGGTAAGAATGTTAAAAGTGAATTGCCGTAGTTTCCTTTCTAATCGAAGCTGCTGATTGGATGTTTTCTGGCAGTAGAGATGCACGTGGTCACATGACTGGGCGGACGGGGGCGCGCCCGAGAAAAAGAGAGGGAAAAGAGCGCGAGCGAGTGGGAGGAAATGGAGGTAAACGGAGTTTTGTATAAGGTGCTAAAAAGCGGTAACAGTTCGATAATGTATAAATTATCAGCCCTGCTGCGACTTTGTTACTTCACTCGTTAATTCAGCGAGTGGCTAAAGTAGCAATGTGGACGGACGTTGGCCTGCTGCTAGCTGACCCAGCTAACCCTGCTGCTAGCTAACCCCGCTACATGCCAAGGCTTCGTCTGGACTGTTGGCAACGGTGAACCGAGAGAGGATCACCATATAGCGCTTTGAGCAACCCGGTAAGGATCCGCGTTGTTTTGGAGAATATCGGACCCCCTGCTGCGTGAATGAAGCCCCCCCTCCCGCATCGTGCTTCCGGACTGTTGGACTGCGTCATCTCTGCGGAAAGGTACCACCCAGTGCACTCGGTTTTTGGACTGTTCCTTTTTTTGGTTTCTACGAACCCGAGCATCAAACCAGGCCTCCAGCGTTTGTTCTTTTAAAGGTTAATTTGCCGTCCTAGTTAGTTTATTACTTGGTGTGTATTGGTGTGGCACAGTCACAATGACAAGTGTGTGAAAGGAAAGCTATTTGGTCTAATATTGCATTGTGTAAGAATACATTTATTATCCTGTGTCTATTTTAATACGTTGTCTTAGTTTAAAGTGCTACCCTGGTATTTCATTTTAAGATGTTTCTGGGTGTGTTTATTATTTGCAAGGCTTTAAAAAAATGGAGAACCTCCATTGAAAAGGTACATTGGTACAGCAGTTTGTTAAAATATATCTATGAAGTTTCTTTATTGATCCAAGAATAATAATATAGAGTTAAGTAAGTAAAGGACTCGGGGTCCTGTCTATCAATTCAAAGAGTAGATGGGCTACACAAATAAATATATATGTAATATAAAGAATCTGCCGGTTGACTGGTTTGTGTGGTACTTTACTGCCTCATACTGAAGGGGTTTCTAATGAGAGTCCACTGAGAGTCCACTGGTGAGAGGAAAATAGCCTCGTGGCTCCCCCTGGTGTCCCGGTGAGGATGTGCATGTTTAGAGATGGCCACAGACCGAACCTTTGACTACATTCAGCTCCGTCACCTCCTCGTGGTCGTCTCTTTGCTTTGACATTCGTCCTGAGGAGAAAGCAAAAAGACAAAGGGACACTTATTAAAAATCCTCCTCTCTTTGTCTTCTGATTGGAAGGATTCCAGGCCACAGCAGGCGTGTGACCCGTTTGGGTGAGTGATAACAGGTGTAATATCGAGACCAGTTCTATCTATTAGTCACATGATGTTTATTCATTCATTATTCATTATTTATGTTTCTTCTTTTTGAGAGTTAACCACGGCGCCTGCAGGGGTCAGTGTTTACCTTTGACCTTCAGGTAGACCAGCACGCTGACCAAAGCCCCCACCAGCACGGCGACCACCAGGCCCACGATCCACCAATAGGACGGCTGCCCCGAGGATCTCCGCTCACCTGCACACAGGTCAAAAATACACGTCAACGATGACATGTAACATGTTCATGTAATACTTGTACATCGGTGAGTTCTTCAAAGTGATATTTCTTTTTCCATCAACAAAACCCCACAGTGACATCAAACATTGAGAACCCAAATCTGGATTATTCCGCCCCATCAAATAGTCCCCATCCGGTTTCCTCCCGGGTGGGTGTGCGTTCTCACCGGTGGGGGGCTCGATGGTGACGTCGCTGCGCTCTGTGTGCGTGTTGTGCTGCAGCGAGAAGACGCACGTGTAGCTGCCCGTGTGCTTTGAGGACTTCGGGTCCATCAGCCGCAGGGAGCCGTCCCCGAACAGCACCCTGAATCCGTCCAGCTCCACGTGGTCGCTCCACGGTGGCGAGGAGGTGCTGTGCCCCGTCCGGCTGTCGTAGGTGAGGATGTGGGAGGGGTCCTTCCTGTCGGAGAAGCTCCAGTCGAGGAAGGGTCTGTGCAGGTGAGACGGGGCGGAGCAGGGGATGGTCAGGTCCTTCCCTTCAGCTCCTCGTATCTCTGAGGGAACGGTAATGCAGACGGGATGTTTCAGGGCCTCTTTTCAAAGGCGACAAGCTGGAGCTTATTTTCTACCTCTCTCCCTGAGCGAGGAGGTCCAGGCCGGGCCCCCGTAGGAGGTCGTGACCTTGCAGACGTAGATGAGGTCGGTCTGTCCGCTAAGCCTCTTGAGGCGGCTGTCCACCGTGTACAGCCCCCTGCTTGTTGGCCTGTACACGTGTGACCGGCCGCAGGTCCTGGAAGGTGGGCGGCTCGGTGGCCCACGACACGCGGGGCGCCGGGAACACGTCGCTCACGGTGCACTTCATCTCCTCGTAGCCGCTCAGCCGGGACAGCTCCAGAGACAGGCCTCGGATGGGGGCTGCACGCACACACACGCACGCACACATGCTCAGCCTGCTGAACGGTTTCCCAGCAGCCCCCTGGTGACGGACTCTAAAGGCCAGCGCCCGATATAGCCTTCAGCCTTGTGCTGATAACTACGCAGCCTGCTAGCACAACGTCAGCGTTCCTGCAAACACTGGGAATGCTTCAGTCAATCAAAAGCCTCCTCGTTGCTTCACTCTAAAGGCTCCTGAGGTGCCGCCCCCGAGGAGAAAGATAATGGCATAGACAGAGACAGAGACATCAGAGAGGCCTCAAGTCATTTAGAAGTAATTATACACCCGATATTTACAGTAAAAGCTGAGTGAAAACAAGAGTTAAGAGTCTGCAGCCCCACAGGCGCCTGCTAGCATGCTAACGTTAGCTCAGGGAAGGATGTATTTCTGATCTGGTTCTTCACTAATTGCACTCTGCTGGTGTTTGAAGTGTAGTCAGAAGTCAGCTGGTAAGCCGGTGTGAGAGGCGGACCTCCGATCCCACGTTTAACCAGAAACACGTTGACCTCGAGGCAACAGGAAGTGACTCACTTCGGGATTTGAGACTCATTCCTGCAGCTCTCTATCAGCACCAAACACGAGGAGCTGTATTTATTGATACTCTTTTTAACCACTAACATTCTCCCTCACCTGACACCTGGATCAAATCAAAACATCACACTTCATTCAGTCTAAGAACTGATGACCTCATCTTAAACTCACAGACTCACCTTCGACCTTCACGATGACCTTGGCGTTGTGCTCGCCCTGCGAGGTGTGAACGTGACACCTGTACGTGCCTCTGTCCTTCAGGCCGCTCCCGCTGACCACAAGCGTGGCGTTGCCACGGGATACCAGCAGCGGTAAAACGGAGGCCCGGCCGGCGAGCTGCTGGCTCTCCGGGCCCCGGTGCTGCTGCTTGCTGCTGTCGCTGTGGTTACCGTCGCTGCCGCCGTCTTTTTGCCGCCGAAACTTGTAGACCATCACTTCCTGTTTGTACCACTCAACCGTTTCCTCGCCGCCAGGCTGGAAGCTGCAGGGGAGCACGCACTCCTCGGAGAACATGCACGTCACGACCACGTCTGCAATGAGAAGAACCAGGTGAGTCCAGGTGAGGGGGCAGGACGTGGAGTTCATGATCATGACCACTTATGGACATCAGAAACGTCTTGCAGTCTCATCTCCAGAAGGCGCCGAATCCTCCACACTGGCCCTTTAAATTTAGGTTTTATGAAGAGGATGAAATACTTGTTGTGGTTTTAAGGATTATAAAATACCTACAGAAGTACTATTACTTAAGTACACAAGTCAAATATCAAAAGCTGCCTTCTCGAGTCACTTGAGGAAAGAAGGTCGGTGTTATTTTGTGGACGTCTCTTTCTTATAGGCTCATCACTGTTACCACAGTAACAGCCAGGGAGAGACTATGTCCGGGGGGAGTCATCAAGCTCGACCTCCCCATAATCAGGAAAAAGTCCCGCCCCTTTATGATGTCACGATGACAGCTCTCTCATAGTTCCTTGAGATTCCAGTGAGGCAAACCACTCGTGTGACGACAGCGCCATGATGAAGACATTTATTTCCCCCTGACTTCCCGTTGTTGCCCCACAGCCAGTGGGAGGCGGGACACACCTTCACAAAGCAGGAAGTCCAACCTTCTTCCTGGAAAACCACCTCAAAGAAGCTGGCCACCCTTCTTGGTAAGAAGAGACTCAGTCTGATGACATCATTACATTAATATGTAATGTCTACAATCACAGTTACAATGTTTGAGGGAGAAGGAACCTCCCTGACCAATAAAGAGAAATAAAACATGAACATTGAAGCATAAACAGTGGAAGTGATGTTATATTTGAGCTTTTACATCAACGCGTGACTTGATTTGTGATCAGCGAGCAGAACCTGTTTTATTGTTCCCAGAATCCCGCCCTGTTTTTCTTTGAGTGCTTAGTTCTTTAGAGTGATGTCATAGTCGCCTCTTGTGATGTCATAGTAGGGCGACGTCACGTGGCTCGACGCATGCTTTCACCAGGGTGCTTAGGGGAGGTTAATTGGGCCACTGTTACTTAGCAACCAAGAACCACGTGGTCGTCGGCCCCGATCGCACCGAGCTGGGGGGCCAATCGGTGTAGGTTGTTTTGGTTCATTTAAACCGTTTTCTCACTGATTGGTAACTTCCATCTGATTGGACGCAGGGCGACACACCAGGGCGGCGCCTGTGGAGCAATGTTGGAAGCCGTTGGTTCGATGCCACAGCTCACCTCTCTTTACAGGCGTGCTGGGACTCAGCACACAGCTGTTCCCTTACAGCTCGTGCCTCGGCGATGACTCACACTGCTTACTTGCTGACTGGTGCCCTCGCAGAAGGTCCCTGTGAACTGTGCCGAGCCAACAGGAGACGCACGCGCTGATGTTTGACGAGTAAACACTCCATCAAGTCGCTGATGAAGGAGATCACAGAGGCGTGATTGCACAATCTGGATGACTTTGGACAAAATAAACTCTCTGGACTGCAAAGCACCCATCCTCGACGTTCTGTGAGTGTCACTACAACGTCACAGCTGTTTGCAGTCAAAGGATGGAGCTAGTGAGGGAACCTCAACGTGTGCGACACCAGACATGAAGGACGAGGCCGCTTCATCTCGTCTCACATTTTCCTCACCACAAACCGCCCTTCTTTTCCGTTGCTTCATCAGCGGAGTTAAAAATGTTCCCTCAACACTCAGGGACTAAATAAAGACCTGACAGATGTTCCCCTGACATCCGGATGTCGAGAACACCCCCCCCCCCTCATGCCCAACGACAGGGAATTTGGAACAGTTCTCAGATTGCAACCTCTTCTTCCTTGGCAGGTTTAATAAAGCGGAGATTATGGTCTGTGTGTATCGGGTTCCTGCAGAGAAACCCTGTGGGGGGGCGGGGGGGGGGGACAAAGAGGCGTTTGTGTCTCACCTGGAGCTTTGTCCTGCCTGGTGAGGCCGATCCACAGGAGGAAACAGGCCCAGGTCCGGATGGCCGCCATGATGTCACCTCTTGAGTTCACAGAGAGAATAGTCGGCTCTTCAGTCCATGCCGGCTTCAGCACCGCCCCTCTCTTCTTCTTTTTTCCGCTCTTATTTCACTGGGTGGGTTTGGAATCAGGGAAAATAAGAAGGAAAAGAAAGGTATAATTAAAGACACATTCTGAGACGTTCTGTGAGGGACACCTGCAGCTCTCTGAGATTTCGGTCCCGACAAGGAAGAGATTTAGAGCTGAAATCTTTCATCACAGCACAAAGTCAGAAGTCGCTTTTTATTTTCTTCTTATCTTCTTGTCTGGCGTATCGAGCCTTTCAGAAGGAGAGGAAGAGAAGAAGGTGAGGAAGAAGAGAGGGAGGTGAGGAAGAGAAGAAGGAGGAGAGGAAGAAGAGGAGGAGAGGAAGAACAGAAGGAGGAGAGGAAGAGAAGAAGGAGGAGAGGAAGAGCAGAAGGATGAGAGGAAGAAGAGGAGGAGAGGAAGAGCAGACTGTGGCTTGGGTACCGTGGATTCCTTATTATCTCCACACCGTCTGAACTCTGAAAACATACAGGTGAACCCGAGCGTGATGAAGACCGTTTGATGCATCTAATACGAACACACACACAGTTTGTTGGGGGCATGTTGGTGGCGTGTAGGTGGCATGTTGGTGGCGTGTTGGTGGTGTGTAGGTGGCGTGTTGGTGGTGTGTAGGTGGCGTGTTGGTGGCGTGTTGGTGGTGTGTAAGTGGCATGTTGGTGGCGTGTTGGTGGTGTGTAGGTGGCGTGTTGGTGGCGTGTTGGTGGCATGTTGGTGGTGTGTAGGTGGCATGTTGGTGGTGTGTAGGTGGCGTGTTGGTGGCGTGTTGGTGGCGTGTTGGTGGTGTGTAAGTGGCATGTTGGTGGCGTGTTGGTGGTGTGTAGGTGGCGTGTTGGTGGTGTGTAAGTGGCATGTTGGTGGCGTGTGTCAGATTGTGTAATGAATCAAATCAAAACATGATTCATCTCTTGGCAGATTACAAACATTGTGTTTTGTAATACAATCTCTACAACATAAAGGAACTTTGTATTAACACTTTTATTACTAGTCATTCTGAAACGAGCAGATAACTCCTCGTTAAGGAGCTCGGTGTTCTAATATGGATGCAAAGCGCTGCGCTTATCGCGCCTCAATATGACATTTATCAGAGTGCGTATTGGAGCGCTGAGAACGTCACGGTGACCTTTGGGCTTATCTTAAAGGGCAGGTAACGCATATTAGCACTCTTTGACCTAAGCTTCTATGCTGACTTATGTTTATTAAAATAAAATGTGTTTATGCAATGGGTTAGTATTGTTCACAGAAAAATATTAAATATTAACCGGAATGTAACAATAAATGAGCAGCGTTTAACTCTTTAAGACAGTTTATTCTGAATTAATAACCCACTTATAACAATAGTTCTGTGTTGGTGTAAACATGATTATTACACATCAGCTGCAACATTAATATTATATGCATTCATACACTTTGAACATACAGCCTGTCTATAAGTTCCTGAAGCTGTTTGACCTTTACTTAAAGTTCATGGTTGTTTGTTGTAATAACACTTTTAACAAGTTCTCCTGAATGAAGTGTGTGTTCTTTTCTGAGTAAGAGTCCTTTATTCTTTCATTACCTGTATCCCGGTTTTAGTGTTACGTAAAGTCATAAAGAGGAGAAGAAGTTACTTATTTACTTACTCACAGAAGCTCCGACCTCCAACGTCTCCTCTCAGCAGCTCTTCTGGTCCTGGTCCTTCTGACGGAGGCAAATATGTGCGACAGCGACTCACCGGAGCTCCACCAGAGAGGAGGAGGAGGAAGAGGAGGAGGACGACGAGGACGACGAATGGAGAGCGAGTGTCAGCTCGACTGGATCAACAGGTTTATTTAGAGAATAGGAAGCAAACATTTCACCACACACACCCCCTCTGAATGGGTGGAGTTTGGTTGTGATTGGCAAACGCACAAACGCACACGCCACCCTGCAGAGAAGTCGGCGTTTCCTCTCCATCAAATGTCAACGGGTCGACTTTCGGAGAGCAGAGATGTTTCAACTTCTGCTCGCAGGTCAAACTGGCACCTGCTGAGGAAACACACACTCGACTACACACTTCCTGTATTTCAGTATCCAGAGGCTCACAATCAATGTGTGTGTGTGTGTGTGCATGTGGCGACATGCTTCGTCTAACCTGTACTTTGGTTGAATAGTTTAGGGTGACCTTTATTTCGCGTTGGGGGGGGGCTCTGCCCTGTGCCTTGTTCGGGGATGCCTCTCGGTTACTCACTTGGACTGGGAGCCAGTAACAACCAGTCTGTTCTGTAGGGGGGGGGTAGCCTCGGTCGGGGCCGGTTTGGTTTCAGTAACTTTCCTTTTTAAAAAGCACCTACTGCAGGAGGGGGGGGTGCTGCTTTCTAAAAGTGTTTCCTCAGTTTGTGTGTTGTCATGGGATCAGTGTTTGTACCCTCCCAATTGACCTATGGCTAAGCCACGCCCTCAGACGCGATGAGCCAATCACAGTGCGTATAGCCATTCCATACACTCGGACATTCTCTTCAGGGACGTCCATTGAAAAGCATTGCAGAAAGTCAGATTTCGTTCGGTTTTGCGAGGTTTTTCTGAGATTTTAAGTTTAAAAATGGTCAAACGGTGTTCATGGGCTACATGCAACTCCGACGCAAGGTATCCTGAGAGGCTGGGCGGCGGGGTTTATGTTTTACCCTTTCCTAAGCCACATCTCAACGGAGAAAAGTGTCCTCTTTGGATGAAGTTGTGCGGTAGACCACAACTTGTAACTGAAGCTTTTTATCGACCTTCTCAACAATAACATGATTAATATATCCCTCCAATGCGTAGTTGATACCCTTTTGGTGACTTCTAGATGATATCTGATCTTTCTGTCTCTAAAAATCATCGATGGCCTCCTGCGAAATGTCTCCTACTGTGACACCTGCCATAGCGCCCGTTAAAGAACGTTGATTGTTTGTCCGAGTGAGTGGAGGGGGGCGTGGCTTAGCCATAGGTCAATTACAAACTAAGAAAAGAAACAGCCTATTTATGGCTGCAATCAAATTGGACCAATGAAAGAGCAGTTTGCTCATTCGTGGTTTTGTTATCTAATATGTAGACGGCTGTAGAATTCTGCAGTGTCGACAAAAAACAAACAAAGGGGCAATCGTATCATATTAATCCTGAATCAGAGCTAACAAACAAACTACAGGTTGGAAACGCTGTTTCAATAAATACACATCAGGTCACTTTTAAACAGCAATAAGGATGGCGAGGGCACAGATTGAATTCACAATTAACCACACATAGCGCTTACATTAATTTAAATAAAAAATGTAAAGTTACAAAACACAACTGATTGTAATTTTAAACAGTAAACCATGTAAAGAAAAATGTTTGGAACATGAAGAGTCTCAGTAACAGACATTTGAGGATTTCACTCGCAGCGCAGGAGGAGGGAGAAAGGGGGAGAGAAGAGGGAGAGAGAATAAATCAAGAGAGAAGTCGAGTCACGTTCTCAGACGACGTCTATGGGAGCAGAGGAGTCGCCCCCTGCTGGTCACTGCATAGAATGCATTTAACACGTGACGCTTCACTTTAAAAGAACCAGAAGTTGCCTTCAGGTTAAAACTGGGCTCAGACAGTTAGTTGTGACCATTAGGGTCGTGGCAAAAGGGCTCTAGAATCATATTAAGGAGGGTACTCACTGGGATGGAAGTAGAGCCATGTGTGTTTGTGTGTGTGTGTGTGTGTGTGTTTGTGTGTGTGTGCGCGACGTTCCATCCTTCAGAGGTGTGCACTGAGGAAGGCGTGTAGCTGGGCTGGATTAGACGCAGCTCACTCCACTCCGGCTCAAATTAAATCTTAGGCCGATTGGTTGTTTGAGCTGCTTCCAAACCTGTGATTCATTTTCAGGCACAGATGACCTCTCACACGCGCACGCACGCACACAACGTGGAGGTGTGCACTAACCTCACATAATCCATATAATCACAGCAGGTGCCTGTTTTGAATTTTTATTGTCCTGCTGAGTAAATCCTGATTCCTGACGCGTGTGTGTTTGTGTGTGTGTGTTTGTAGGTTATTGAAAGATTGCTGTGGCCTCTGATAAGAGGATTAGGGTGGAATTAGTGTCATTCAGCCGTCGCTGCGAGGAATAGATTCATATCGATTTTAATCAGAAACAGGACTGAAAATCTGCAGATAAAAACAGACGGAGTGGAAGGTGGAGACGGGAGGAGCGACGGTGGGGAAGCAGAAGAAGCCCGGAGGAACGTTTCACCACACGCTCACGTCCGCGGTTTCCTTCGGGGCTCTGCGCGGGATGTTGCACCGGCGGTAATCTAGGGACCTGGTGGAGCAGGTGGACCCGGTGGGGGTCACTGTGGCCCAGCGATGCTGGCGTCCTGGCGGGGGAACCTGTGAAGAGCATGAAGGTGGACCTGCTGACCTGCCTGACCCTGACCGCCGCCAGCCTGGTTGCCATGGCTACCGGCGGTCGCGGCTCCGGGCGCAGGAAGCACAAGGAGGTTTTCCTCGGGGAGAACAGCAAGTTCAAGTTCGGAGGGTAAGACGCACGTTTTACTTAATGCTGTCAGCTGGTGGCGCTCCGTAGCGCTTCAGCAGCCATGCTACGTCAGTTAGCCCTGCTACGTCAGTTAGCATGTGCTAATTAGCAGAGACTTCAGACTTGGCTTGTTATCTAAATACACTTTTAACTGCACTTGATGGGGTCTAAATGTCTGCAGGTAATGAACTGTTGATTTAACATTGACTTGCTGTCGCGTCGTCACTGTAGAAAAGGTGAAAGTCTTTTTCACTCCTCACATGAACTCCACATGAGATTCATCGAATCCACACCTCCGTACCCGCATGAAGCCTCTGTGAGTCTCTCAGGAAGAACCAGGTGGTGGCAAGGTTCCTACGTCCAGATGGTTCGTCTCTAAAGGAAGAGACGGTTTCACTCGTCTCAGAAGGAAAAGCTGCTTTTGGAAAAAGTAATAAATGAAAGAATGCAGCTTGAGCCACCGACTTTCCATCAAAGCATTTCAAACATGAAACACGAGTGGCGACATCATCCTCCAAATCACATGTTAGCTTTCAACGCAAACAACAACAGAGGGATTTAAATCACTTTAAGAATTAGGTGTGAATTATTCAAGCACTGTTTAAATATGATGTAGTTTCCAAAGGTCGAGAATGAACTTCAAAGCTTCAAATATGTAAATGTAAGTTTGCATCGAGATTCTTCAGATGAAACCCACCAATGAGAAGCTCGTATCTGCTGGTGCACGATGACGTCATTAGAAACATAGAGTAAACGTGTGTGTGTGTTTATTTAAATAAGCGTCTGACATTCCACCAGGGGAACCTGGTGTGTGGTTGTGTGGTTAGTGTGGTTAGTGTGGTTAGTGTGTTGGAGCCAATAATCTTTTAAATTAACCTTGAAACAAAGGAAGCCAGAAGCGCTGCAGCAGCTCACAGGAAGCACTCAGATGGGTCCAGCCTGAGAATGAACTCCACTAAGTACTCGGCCACACCGCAGGAGTATGTGCAAGTGGAAGAACACAATGGACGTCTTTGTGTGGGAGATGAAGAAGAGCGAACACGCGCGTGTGTTTGTTGACAAAGCGGCGCCTTTGATGCAAAGTTCTGACAGAAGAAGAAAAAGCACAAACTGTTTTCTCCAACAAAACCTGCAATTACAGCCGTGACAAAGTACTGTGTGCGTGTGTGTGCGTGTGTGTGTGTGTGTGTGTGTCTGCAGACGCATCGACTACAAACTGAAGAGGCAGGACAGCACTAAGACGCTGCTGATAAAAGCGAGCAGCTGCTGAGGATCGAGGAGCACGACTTCGCCATGAGGCCGGGCTTCGGAGGTCAGACACACACACACACCTGGTTACCATGACAACCCTTGAATTTTTATTGTGTATTTTAAATATTTCTTTACTTTCTCCTACTTGATCTCACTTTCTCTCCCTATTTATATGTACGTTCACCTCTGTGGTGACCTCATTTTGATCTGAAGCAATCTGTACATTAATCTCATCCCATAAATTCACCTCTACCGGAGCCTCTGAATTCAAACCTGCCTTTAAATAGCTTCTTTATACGGAGAAAAAAGAAATCAGTATTAAACAAGTTGGTAACATCACTGTCCTCGCAAAGAGAACCACACACACACACACGCACACACACACACAAACACACACACACACACACACACAACGATGACGTTCAATGGGTCAACGGATGTGTCCGTCCCAAAAACCACCTGGTGACCCAGATTACGCCTGTGTGTGTGTGTGTGTGTGTGTGTGTGTGTGTGCGCGTGTGTTAATGTGTGTGTGCGTGTGTTTGTTAATGTGTATGTGAGTTTTAAAGCATTTGAGATACAGTGGGACTCTGTGTGCTCACTCAAATGTGATTGTGTGTCCCTGTGTGTGTTTTTGGCAATATAATGAGTGCCTGTGTGTGTGGAGGGATGGGGGGGGTGATTGTGTGCATTAATCTGGATTATACTCCCGGTTCTGGGGCAGATGGGGGGGGACGGACCGACGTGTGCGATGAAGCTCATCGGTATCAAACGACAATAGGAGGACAAGCGGGTCATTCAGTGTTTATGCTCTGGATTAGATCCAAACACACACACACACACGTGCAGTGTCTCCGGGTGTCTGCTGGTATGTCACGTGAAGCTGTGAAGTCAGCGCTACTGGAATGTGTCCTTTGTTGAGTGGCAGGATGAACGGGTGAGTCCTGCTGCAAAGCAGCTTCTCAACGAGACCTTGGACTCATTGGACTCTATAGTACTATAAACCGGCAGAAGTACAAGTACCTTCAGAAGTACAGGCAGAGGCAGTACTTCTACCGGCCGTCCGTTTGCTGTGTGTGTGTGTGTGTGTGTGTGTGTGTGTGTGCGCGCGCTGCACAGTTCTGAAATACGGCGTGACAAACTTCTTGGTACTAGTTGATTCGTACTTGGAATCAGGAACATTTATTGACAAAACATGTTAGACAGTTGGTGCATCAGACAGTAAGACGATGGACATCGAGACAGATAAGACAACGTAGTACAGTTCAACTCTATGCTATAAAATAAATGAGGCATAAACAATTTAAATAAAGGAATTTAAATTAAAAATAAAAGTTAGACGTAAAGTGCACTAGCAAGCAACAACCAGACTGTTGTGAGTGGATGTGAAAGTGACAGGTGTGTGTGTGTGTGTGTGTGTGTGTGTGTGTGTGGCGCTTGATCACATGGTGTGTTTTGAGTCTCTCGTGGCTGAATTGATTCCATATGGATCTTGATTTGGTCGATTTGTGTGTCTTTGTAGTTGTTTTTAGCCTTTATGTGTCTCTTTGTAGTGATACTTTGTCTCTTTGATCATTGAGTGCTTTGTCCTTGTCCGTCTGCCCCTTGTTGTAGTCGTTTTGTGTGTCTTTGTCCTTGTTTGATGTGTCTTGGTGGCTCTGTGACGGATCACTTTTACTTAGAAGCGCTGTTTCCCATAACTTACCTCTCTGCAGGAAACCACGTGACCGGCTCCACTTTCCCGCTTCACCGCACACTTTTCTCCTCAAACTCAGATGTTAGGATTCTTAGAGTTTGGTTCATTTTTGTGTCGTTAGTGTCTTTTTTAAGTAGATGATTTTGTGAGGTTGAAGCCGCGGTGCGATTTCATCAACTTGTTTACAGCAGCTGATGAGATGCTTCCCCTGGTGGGCCGAGCTTCTCCACCACACTGGTGGAACGCGACGTTCTCCGTGGTCCCTGCTCGGAGCAGAAAGCGGGGGATGTGTTCGTGTTCCAGTCCGTGAGGGTCTCATCTCGGCAGCTGTAGATGTAGGTGCACCATGTGGTGCGTCTATGTGGGGGCTGGAGGGTCTTGTTGAAGTGGGAACAGTCGGCGCCACCGTCCTTCCTGTCCGCCTTGCAGGCTCCTGGAGGACGGATGATTGCAGCCAATCACGTCCGTCCTCCGCGGAGCGACTGGTTCACTGCTGGAGGAGGTGGTCATGCCCCTGATGATGGCGGTGTAGGAGGACGGGAGACTTGAAACTAGAGACTGAGACCATGAAACCTGTGAATCACTGAACCTGTGTGTGTGTGTGTGTGTGTGTGTGTGTGTGTGTGTGTGTGTGTGTGCGTGTGTGTGTGTGTGCGTGTGTGTGTGTGTGTGCGTGTGTGTGTGTGTGTTGAGGATACACAAACACTGGTAGGTCTGTGATCCCCGTCTGGACGCGGTTTACGGCTCGCATTCTTATTTTCACCCTCAGGCCAGAGGGGTGTGTCAAAAGTGTCCGTGTGCCTTTTTTTGTTCTGTGTGTTTTCCCACTTGAATGTTTGCGGCTCTGCAGCTCAATAAACACTTTATGTAATGAAGTTCCTCCGACAGCCAGGACCATGAAGCTCCAGCTTTGTCCTGGCATCACACACATATAAAAAAAAACATGCAGCGGTCAGGGCTCAACATTTAGCGTTACCACGGCAACGAGGGAAGATTCTTCAAACAGAAGGTCACGCTGCCTCTCTGCTCTTCCCTGCTTTCCTTGTTCCATGTCACAGAGCGGCCGCGTGCTTTCCAGGTTTATATGATGGAACATCGAGTCTAAGCTCATTTGGCTAAAAAGCTCAAAACCTGCGTGAGATTCAACTTCCTCTCAGCTGCCACGGATTTGGAACCTCCCCTAACAGAAAGGGGCATTTCAGTGGCTTTGGTGAGACATCCGACGTGTGTTGTTAGTCGAAGAGGATCATTCGCAGTTTACAGCCGTCAGGTTTGAATTATCACGTCAGCTCACAGTCACCACGGCTCATTCTTCTTCTGCGTTCCCCTCATTGTTAAACCTGAGGGCGCGTGCCGCGGATGGAGGCGCCGGCGGCTTCCTGTTTTGTTTGTTGGACGAGCTTCAATCTGCTGAAGAGGTTTCTTGGGGTGATTGACGAGGTTTGAAGACTTTCACTTCTTCAGGGGTCGATCCAGTGTCAGGAGGAGAGGACGGAGGTCTGCCCCATGCGTACTGGAGGACCTGAGCTCCACCCAGAAAGGCCTCAGGCCTCTCACGTCTCCTCCACCTCGATTTACGACTTTTAAATAACTCGCTCGGGTGGTTCCTTGGTTTCAGGCGCTGCGATCCCTGTGGGCATCGACGTGCAGGTGGAGAGCATCGACAGCATCTCAGAGGTCAACATGGTGAGGATTACACCATCTTCATTCAACATGACCAAGGATTACACCATCTTCATTAGTCCTGACCTAGAATTACGCCATCTAGTACTTTCTGGAGTGACTCAAAACATAACTATTTATCTTCACGTTCGAGGTCCTGGAATGAAACGCACCCCTCCTCCTGGTCTCCTCCCACAGGACTTCACCATGACGCTGTACCTGCGCCACTACTGGCGGGACGAGCGGCTGGCCTTCCCCTCGCGCACCAATCGCAGCAGGACCTTCGACTCGCGCCTGGTGAAGAAGATCTGGGTTCCTGACGTCTTCTTCGTCCACTCCAAGGGCTCCTTCATCCACGACACCACCACGGAGAACATCATGCTGAGGGTCTACCCGGACGGGAACATCCTGTACAGCGTCAGGTAGGAGGAGCCTCGCAGGTCATCTGCTTCGGAAATAAACGCCCAACACCTCACATGTCAGCTGGCTCATGTCACCACGGAACCAGAAGGTCATCTAAAAAGAGGAGGTCATCTAAGGGCAGAAGGTCATCGGAGAGAAGGTCACCTATTAGAGACCTGTCAATCTCTTTGTAGCCCCTCCCTTAAGAATTCCTTCCTTTATGGTCTGTTTGACTCCAACTGGACCAGAATTTACTAAATGAACCATGCTGAGATATAGTTAAGTCTTCTTGTATATATTATGGCGTTGTTTGGTGTTGTTTCAGGGTGACGGTGACGTCGCTCTGCTCAATGGACTTCAGCAGCTTCCCTCTGGACACTCAGAACTGCTCTCTGGAGCTGGAGAGCTGTGAGACAGACGCACGCACACACACACACACACACACGTATTGTTTACTGCTACTTTATACGTTTTTATACGTTACGGGAAATGTCATGTTAACACACACAGACGCGTACAACGAGAATGACCTGATGCTCTACTGGAAGAACGGGAACGACTCTCTGAGGACGGACGAGATCGTCTTGTCCCAGTTCTTCATCGAGCACTTTCAGGCCTCCAGTGGCCTCGCCTTCTACAGCAGCACTGGTGTGTGTGTGTGTGTGTGCGTGCGTGTATAACTTTGTTAAAAATGGAGATAACCAGAAGACATTAATAATGCCCCCCCCCCTCTCAGGGTGGTACAACCGTCTCTTCATCAACTTCATCCTGCAGAGGCACATCTTCTTCTTCATGCTGCAGACCTACTTCCCCACCATGCTGATGGTGGTCCTGTCCTGGGTCTCCTTCTGGATCGACCGGAGGGCCGTGCCCGCACGCGTCTCCCTCGGTAACCGCGGCGACGGTCATGTGTAGCTCCTCCCCTTGCTGTGGTTTACTGCCACAGGAACAGGCAGAAGGACAATATCTGGATGAAAGGTCCCTCAGACCTCCTCAGGTCTAACGCGTCTCTCTGGTCCTGCAGGTATCACCACAGTGCTCACCATGTCCACCATCATCACCGGAGTCTCCTCCTCCATGCCTCAGGTAGCCTGTCTCTTTGTGGCCTTCAGGGCCCGTGGGGTTCTGGCACTCTGAACTATTCATATTTGAATCATCTTCAATGTTTGTCACTAATTTATTTAATTACCGTTAACTAAATTTTCACTATTCATTTTAAACTTCTCCAATTAACCAAAAATCTTTTATTAACAAAATTGAAGAGATTTCAGGGCCTGAAATAATGTTATTGTGGAAGCAGCGACACATTTACAATAAACAGGGAAATAATGAAAACCCATGAAGTCCCCTCTGATTGGTCCTCGTGGGACCAGGTGTCCTACGTGAAGGCGGTGGACATCTATCTGTGGACCAGCTTCCTGTTTGTCTTCCTGTCCGTCATCGAGTATGCGGCAGTTAATTACTGCACCACCCTGGAGGAGATGAGGAAGATGAAGAGGGGGAAGGTCAGCAGGGCGTCACTGACAGCTTTGACTTAGTGTCTCCCTCTAGTGGACAAACGGGGTCATTACAGCTGCTATGTGATTTACTTCATACTTTCTTTTTTAAAGAGCACTACACATATAATAAACATAAGTGTCAAATTCGATGCAAAAATGAAGTAAATAACCTTTGTTTGATTTACATTTTACTGTTGAACTTGTATCTTTATTCTATATTCTATATCACACAGGATTAAATAATATTCCTTGAATTTTATTCTATTTGTCGCTTTGTTAAATGACTTGCGAATGCTTTTGTGGAACTCTTCAGATTCCATCCACCTTCAACGCCAGCCAGGCCATGGCTTTCGACGGCTGTTTCCATGACATTGACGTGGAGCTGACCCCGTTCTCCCGGGCGGCGAAGGCCCTGACCTCCGACCCCCTGGCGGCGCCGCCCAGGCCCCCCGAGGTCAGCGCCCCGGAGGGGACCCGCCTGCGCCGGCAGCGCTCGGTGCGGCAGAACGTGGACCTTTTCGTCAGCAACAGCTACCTGGTCGACTCGTACTCGCGCGTGGCCTTCCCTCTGTCCTACCTGCTCTTCAACACCATCTACTGGAGCCTGTACTCCTGAGCCGGCCAGAGAGCATGCTGGGGGATCCCCCGCCCGCGCACCTCACCGCATCGACTGCGACCAGCCACGTTCACGCACACAGCGTTGAATTGTGAGACTCGCAGCGAAGGAGTCTATTTGTTTAATAAATTGTACATGAGGTTGTTATTTTATACACTGATATTTGATATACACTCGTCACAAATACTACACTAGTGTTATATTTTATATGGTAATGTTCACATACTCTATGTGTACTTCACTTTAAAGTGGAGGTTGTTGTTTTGTTATATCATTTCGATTAGCAACCTGCAAAGATGTGACACAAAAACATATGACTGCTCTTTTACAAGCTTTTTAAGTCTATCTAGAGGTTTATGTTATGATAAAACAGTTGAAATATTTTAACAGGCATTAAAAAGGTTCCAAGTCTGAAAATAAAAGAATATCTGATTTTCATATTTTTTATAGGTCAAAGATAGAAATAACATAGTATTACAAGTATTACATTTTCTTGGCAGTTTTTGACATGTTTTGTACCGTAAAGCATATTTTTGACACATGACACAACACGTCGAGTACACTATGTCATGAACAGTGTCACGGACTGACATGTTCTGTGAAGCGAGGTGACCCATTTACTGAGTTTAGAAGGTCAGTGAAGGACTCACGAAGTGAATGTCAATCATCCTAGTGCCACCTATAGGAATTTGTTGCGGTGATGTTTGTGGGCGGGTTAAGTAACAGTGATATCTATGTAGACTGCGGCCCACAGTAGCATAAATCAGCCTTTAAAGGCCTCAGTATTCTGCGTCAAATCGACAGCGTAGGGTACCCTATTTACGAAGAACGTGTTGTCCAGAGCTTCATTAGCGAGTCGCTCCATTATGGATTTGAAGAGTTTTTTGCAGATCCCTCCCTCGACGTGAAGTAGTTTATTCGTTAAATAAAAAAAGTAACTAAAAAATGTAAATAAAAAAAGTGCATTATTGTTTTCGTTATGTAAACCTGACGTGCAGGTGGCGGAAGAGGCGTTTGCGGTCTCACCCCCTCCGTAATTCCCAAACCCCGTCCACAGCCTAGCAGGTGTAACCGTTATTACGAACGTATTTACAACATCCGGGGCTTATTGAAACGCACGGCTTCCAACGGCAAGCGTGCGCGTCAGGTCAGGGACGCACGAGCACGGACGTTTTTTTTAGTGCGTGACTGCGAGAGGAGAGGCTGTGAAAAAAAAAACACAGCTAGGAAGCAACAGCTAAAGGACGAGGAGGCGGCGGACAGGTAACAGGTGAGTGACCCGCTCTTTTATTGTACAACATGACGTTGAGGGAGGTTAGCATGACATTAGCTTCGACTAAGCGTTAGCCTCGTTTTAACATTCTATTGTGGACGTTGGCTAGCTACAGATAACGGTAGCTGGCTAGCGGTTAGCATAGCTGGTGACGTCCGTTAGCTTCCTGTTTGCGCCTGAAATACCGTTAGAATTCCTGGAGAAAAGACATAAAAACTCTGTTACTTTTGTTATTATTTTCTTTTGTTTAATGTTTTAAACCACACACATTAAGGCTAACATGCGACGCGACAAATTTAAGCTAACCGCAACTCTAGATGTTTGTTTTTGTAGCTTAGCGTGGAAAAAAAGTTGAATTCATGAAAACCGTTTGAATCAGGAGTTTACGACAGAACTTCAACCTAACGTTAACTAGCTTGACTGCTCGTTAACTAAGCTGGCTTAACTGCTAAAGAACGTTAACTCGTGTCGCCAGTTAGCCAGATCTACCGTTGATAACATTTAGCCGTTATATTCAGTTGGTTCGTTACTTAACGGAGAAGTAACGTGACTGTCCTGACCCGCACAGCGAAAGCTAGCATTAGCATGACTTCGACACGCGTAATTTGACGCTGTTTCCGGTCTTCTTTTTTTGTCAATCGCCCGCGAAACGTGATGTTAACGTTATACCTCGATAATTTAACGGCCTTTCACATGAACTTTGTCCGGCTTCTAATTAACATGAATCCGTTTTGGTATTAAAGCAATCTGCCAAAAGGATAATATAACTTTAAAAATGAATGTTAAATGTACATTATTTTAGTGGATGTTCAGCTGCCGATTGAGTTTACATGTTATTAATCTTTACGTTTTAAACATTTGAGATGGAATAGTAATGAGAAGTAGATCTAAACTGAATATAATAAATGATTCCAACATTATAGTTTGGCCGACATAGAAGCTTAGAAACTTTCCACGGTTGTGTCCCGGATGTTTCGCTCTTGAACTTTGAACCTATTGAAAGGAAATGTAAATGCAGTGAGTGTCAGTTCAGCTGGTCGAAGGGTCACGTGATACAAACACAGCTGTCCGTCAGGATGAAGAATGTTCACCTGAACAGATTTACCTGTTGATGGTGTGAATGAATGTCTTCTAAAAACGAAATGTCCCAATAGGGAGTTTTCCTCCAATGTTAATTTGGTTTCTAGATTCCTGCGTCTTACCGATGTGCCGCTGGTATAATGTAGGTTAACTTAGTGAGTTGATTGCTAATCTACTATAATCAATGTAACCGGTTATCAAAGTAGTTTCATATTATATTTCTGTTGATTTACTAAAGCTAATTAGTAAAAGTAAATTGTGGTTCTGGTCGCCACACTTGTTCTAAACAAGTTCTAGGAAGAATGAATGTATGTTTGTATCGTTGGTTGTTACCATTTAATCGTTATTGTTGTCATTGATATTGGTGGGGGGGATCAGCTGCCCAACAAAATACTTATTATTTTAATGACTTTAATTTACCACCTCCAAAGTCCAAGAGTGATGTAGTTGTTACAGTGTTTCTGCCCCCCCCCCCCCCCCCACAGTTTCCGTGGTGACCATCGACAGAACTCGTCCCATTGAGTCACATGACGTCACACCAGAGCTCTTTGTGTCCAGCTGATCTACCGTTAACGCTTGGAGCGCCTGGTCCTGGTTACTACTACGTCTACCAGGTACTGAAATATGCCCCCCCCTCTTCCCATGACACTCCCTCCCTGGTTGGTGTCAACGTCATTGCAAAACTTAAACAAATTTAAAATAAGTCCAGTCCGCTTATTATATTGACCAAAAAGTGGAACCGATCAGGAAGACATTGGGACAGTCACACATAGAACGAAAAACAACAGTACTTCAAAGTAATTGCTAAATAATAATGAATGATGGAAACGATACAATTGACTGTGACAACTACACAATAACCTGTTTGACTGTTGGGGCCTGTTGAGGGAAGCAGGAGGGAGGGAGGACACATGAATGGGGGACGGGAGGGAGAGACAGGGGGGAGTGGACACTGCTGCGTTACTGCACTGTGATTGGTGGCTTCTGGGCCATGTGCTGCTGACCCCTCTCAAACTGTAGCCTAACTAGGGCTCCCATACATTCCCTCTCTCACACACACACACACACACACACACACACACACACACACACACACACACACACACTTGGTTGAATGGCAGCAACATGTGAGCGCCTCCACATTTGCTATTCTGGGCAGGGGAGGGGAGAAGCCGGGGGGAAGCCGGGGGGAGCAGAGGGTCTTTTCTCTTTCTGCCTGGCTGGGCTGTCGTGAGGAGCGTCTCATGATTGTGTCTCGTGTTGTGTAGGCTTGTAGTGTGCCTGGCCATAGCAGTCTTGTGCTTTATTCCCACTTTAGGCCGGAGAAGATGGGGTGCTGCTTTAGTAAGGAGCTGAACCCCGGCCTGCCGAGTGAGAGGAGCGGTCTGTTACAGCCCCCGCGGAGTGAGGGGACAGGCCGGGTAAGGCAGCACGCTGTGGCTGTGGCTCAGCATGTGTGCTTGGACGAAGAGGACGCATGTGTGGCAGACGGGCCGACTCAGAGGGAGCCTCGGGAAGATGAGGTCAGACATCCACAACGGGACCACAAAGTGGCAACGGATTTGTCTGTGAACGGCAGGGACGGCGCCCCGGTGAGCGAGGGGGGTGTTAAACCGTCCGGCTCTCACCAGGAGATCCAGGCTATTATTAACAGGACCGGGACAAACCTGCACACAGACCAGGACGCGGAGCCCAGCTGTGAACCAGCACCGTATATGGAGGTGCCCACCCACAGTCCAGCCAAACAGAAGATTCTGGAGAATGCCACCCTCAGGGCTCAGTGGTTCAATCAGCTCCCAAACGGGCAGCATAAACCGGCAAAGTGTTTGTCCCCCTCCCGCTGCGCTGACATCAGGCAGAGCGAGGCGTCCGCCCAGCGGCCCGCCGCTCACCAGGGCGAGGAATGCGAGGAGGCCTTTGTCGACACCACGGCGCTGTGTCGGGGTTTTGAGATCAGGACCCGGAGCTTCTACAGCATATGTTCCATCGACGCCGACGACCTTGAGCAGGACCAAGGCCATCCGCAAACAGCTGGAAGGACACACTTCCACACAGCTGAAGGAGGAGCAGCTGCTCTGGCCTCTATAGTGGAGTCTCCGGGCTCCAGCCAATCACACACACAGGCATCCACAGTCTGGGACCATGTGACTGAATCCAAAACAGCCAGCCAGTCACACCAGGAGGAACCAGCTTCAGTCCAGTCACAGACCTCCTCATCAGAGGAGGACTCTCCGTGTGACCCCCTGACCTCGTCCAGCAGAACCAGTGAGGAACCCGAAGCTTTGAACGGACAGACGGCTGCAGAGGATGAATCCAAGGACTACATGTCGATGGTGTCGCACACGGATCGAAGCGCGGGTGTGGAGGAGGCCGCTGAGCTTGTGCAGGGTGAGACGGCGAGAGGATCCGTGCAGAGGGACGGCGTGTGCTCGGTGATGGAGGGTGTGTACTTGGGGGGCCACAGAGCAGCAGAGGTGGATTCTGACTTCAATCCTCTGGATGATCATCTGCCTCACGAGGCTCAACCTTTGACCCAGCAGGGAGGCACCAGTTCACCAGCGGCAGATGATCCTGCTCAACCGGACACGAGTCCTCCAAAGCCCCTCGGTGAGCGCGAACCCTCTCTAAGCGGCAACGGCATCGCTGTTTGCGATCGCAGAGTGCACAGTGAGGAAGAGGAGGAGGAGGAGGAGGAGGCTGTACACAGCGGAACAGCAGAGACGACTCTTACCTCGGTGTCCTCAGTGTCCACCATCTCAATCGTGCCCGTTGAACTCGCTGCCTTTTGCTGCCGCAGCGATGGAATGCCTCTCTCAGGCCTGGAGAACACGTCTCACTCCCGTGACGCCATCTCAGCCGACCAATCAGACAAGCCGGCGTCTGAGCTGAGCAGCGTTCAGCCTTCTGGTCAAGATGTTGAAGCGCCGTCCTCTGACTGTGAGCTCAGTGATCACCGGTTTGATGACCGCGGCAAACCGCTCAAGGGTCCTGATGTGGAATCTGAAGTTGTCATGGTGACAGACGATCATTTTCAGGATGCCCTCATAAAAGAGGCTGAAACCTGTGAGCCAAGCAAACGCGTAGCGATGGATGGTTTTACAGATGGTTCAGGTGAGAAGCAGGGTTTCCTGTTGTCAGGGCAAGGGGACGGCTCCACTCCCCCCGACTCAGCCCACCTGCATGTGACAACATCTGCACCGAGCAGCGACGTTCCTCCAGGAGCCCCTGAGGCCTCGGCTTGTGCCGCCGAAGTGGAATCCCTCGCCTGTGACGAGTCCTTCTTCATGCTCAGGTGACTTCAGCTGCTCGGAGGATCATGCCCCGGCGCTGGTCTGCCAGGACGGCCTCCCCGTGGTCTCCGTGGACCAGGGTCAGATCGACCTCTACGCCTCCACGCCGTCATACGAGATCCACTCCGCGGGTCCTGAGCCGCCTGCGACTGCCGAGGAGGGAGAGCGAGAAGGAGGGATGATGGAGATGGTGTCCGAGCTGCTGGGGGAAGACGCAGACTCCATCTGCCGCCTCTACCCCCAACCCTGGATCCAGCTGGGTCTGGAGCCGGGCCGCGGGGCCTGGGCCCAGGGCGCCGCCGAGGCGTGTTCAGACGAGAGCGCGGCGGGCGGCGTGGATCAGATCCCGGCGCTGGTCTCGGAGCTGCAGCCGTCGATGGCTCTGCTGGGAGCGTACCCCTTCAGCACGGTGATGCCTCAGGGACGCTGCGTGTGGGACTGGCACACAGAATACACTCCGGCTGTAAGTGGGACGCCGATCCGTTCAGTTTAAAGTAGTGATTCTCTGGGGTTGGACAGCTCGCTGTGCCCTCAGACCGCTTCATGCCCTCACTGAGGATGGAACTCAACAGGTTTAAACATGGAGGGAGATAAGAGATTAAGATTGATTCGATCCCATTGAATCTGACTTTCATAATTGTATGTTTCTTATAAAATAATTCTGGCCTGACGTTGGACATTGTGGCTCTTCTCGCCTCAGGGACCCGCTGCTGCTCCGAGCCTTAACCCCAACGCTGAGGCATGGACCAACCGCGCCTTCCTCCAGGCCGAGCCGCCGTGGCCTCAGTGCCCCGAGGTTCTGATCGATCAGGAAGGTAAGCCGAGCTGCTCCCCAAACCATGTTCATGAGTGAATAACAGAAACGTTACAGGGCCTCCTCATCACTTCCCCCGACGGAGGAAGCACGAGACCGTCTCTCGCTCAGCCTGAGAGGTTCTGCTGATTGCTCAGGGTACGAGCCGGAGGGGCAGCTGGAGAACGAGGGCCTGACGGAGGCCGAGGCGGATCCGAGTACGCTGGAGTACCAGGCGCCGTCCACTGAGGGCGCTCTAGTCAACGGAGAGACACGAGTCACAGGTACGGACTCCGCGTAGAGATCCAGCACCACTTAAACGTGAACCACCACACTGATCACATGGGACCTCCTTTGGTTCCAGATGGGAGCACGAAGGAGCTGAGGAGCTTTTTGGAGTCCTGCCTGACCAGGTATCGACTCACCTGCTCTCCCGTTTAGTCTCTCTTGTTTTCTGTCACACGCTGTGAACACCTCCTCCTCTGCCCCCCAGGGAGCACCTCGGGAACGACCTCTACCTCAACTCCCAGATGGACAGCGACCAGTACGTTTCCATAGCGACCCTGGCCAGCCTCGACAAGGTCAAGAGTCTCAGCACAGACGTGGACCTGATCTCCAACATCCTCCAATGTCGGTATCCTTTTCTCTTTTTTTGAGTGACTTCAAAGGCGAGATGCTGAGTCTCTCCTCATTGGTCCACAGCTCTGCCGCTGGTCGAGATGGCTCCGTGTGGACAGAAGGTCCGGCCCGCTCAGAGCCGCTGTGTGGTCATCCTGAGGGAGATCTCCAGCAGCACGCCTCAGGAGGCAAGGACACGCCCCCCTGCTGTGGTCCTGTCCCAGCGGCCCGTCGCCATGACGCTGTGTGTTTGATCCCCGCTGTGCTGCAGGAGGTGGAGTCTCTCTTTGACGGGGAGAACGTGCCGAAGTTCCTGAGCTGTGAGTTTGTGAGCAACGATAACTGGTTCATCACCTTCAGGTCCGAAACCGACACGCAGCAGGTAACTGGCTCCTCCCACCTTCAGTTAATGCGCCGAAAGATCCTACATTTAAAAAAGATTAGATTGATCTTTTTTTAAACACTTTTATGTATTTTTATTACTGATGGTTTGGTGCAGCTTTAAATCACGAAAGCTGCTTTAAACAATTCAAGCATGTTATGATCTTATTATTTGGTCACTGAAGTGCTGCTGCTGATGGGGGGGGGGGGGGGGTACATAGTTCACTGTCAGACATTAATTCCCGTCTGTAGGCCTACAAGTACCTCAGAGAAGACGTCCGGGAGTTTAAGGGAAAGCCCATCATGGCGAGGATTAAGGCCAAAACCATGGCCGTCGCCTCCTTTGCTCCCAAAAACGGCTTCAGACCTCCTCATCTGGACCAGTGCAGCAGTCACTACGCCCCCTACTTCCCCCCCGGGACCTACCAGCAGCCCGGAGCCCCCGACCACCTCTACGACCTGGCCAGCGAGGTGTGGGCGCCCCCTGCCCCGGGGTTCCAGGACTGCGTCCAGGTGAGGCGACTGATTCCTCTGCTCGTGTCGTTCTGCCGATCGGCGCCGTTGAGCCGTCGTCGTTTGTGTCAACAGAACCAAACGCTGATGAACGACTTCATGAGCGGATTCTCCAACTTCCGGCCGCACAGCGCGAACAGGCCCAGGTAGACGCCGCTGCGACCGTGGCTGTGATGTCATCGTGCGCCGTGCGTGTGACTCTCATGATCCCGTCTTCCAGGAGAGGCTCCAGGTGGTCCAGCTCCAGAGACCGCTGGCAGTCCAACCAGAGCGACGCCCCCCAGGGGTCAGAGCAGGGCGCCGCGGCGGCCTCGTCCACTCCGCCGGCGCCCAGCAGAGGGAGGTCGCGGGGCAACTCGCGCTGGCAGAGCAGAGGGGGGAGAGCGCCCTCTGCTGATCGAGCAAGGTAACGGAACACCACGACCGAGGTTTGGACCTTCATGGTCCCCTGTGGATGACACCTGGTCCGCCTTTAAGGGCAGCACGCTAACGGCTCACTTTAATCCTTGAAATGGGCCTAAGTTCCTAAGTGTGGCGGTTCTGATACTAATGATGCTTTAATACCACATTTCATGACGGCATCACAGTCGGTGTAGCTAGTCACATGACTCGGCTAAAAAATGAACCGATGGTCAATAAACAGGGATAAAATGATGAACAAAGCTGGAGAATGTTTAAAGCTGAGCTCTGTGAAATCCTCTGGTAGAGGAGGTTTGCTCTCTTACCTGCCCCCCCCCCCCCCTCACCCCCCACACCCCCCTCACCCCCCACACCCCCCCCCTGTTGAGTGATGCTCTAAACCAGCTGTGTGTCTCTGAAGGAGAGCCAACTTCAGCCAGAGGAGGAGAGACGGCGGCAGGACGTGGGCCCGATCAGCTGGACCCACTCAGGTAAGTAGCCAGCGAGCATCATGGGAGTTTGTAGAGCTCATCCTGTTGTGTCCTCATTGTGTCTGTCTGTGTGCGTTTGTGCCAGTTGCCTCCCTGCCTGCCGCCCCCCCCCCCCCGAGCTCGGCCTCACCAGCTTCCCTCCTCTGCCTCCGGCGAATACCGCCATGACCACAGCAGCTGCAGCCAACAGCAACGCCACGGTGACACGCACACGTGCACACACACACACACACACACACACAGTGCCATACTTAACCCTCAGACTCCTCTTCTCTGCTGCTCCTCACAGACTCCAGTGAGGAGCAGCAGCACGAGTCTACCAGAGCCTGAGCAGACCTCCGACCAGTGAGTGGTGAACAATAATTCTCCCTATGACACGATCAGATGATCTCATACGCGCTCTGCTCCTCTGCAGGAAGGAGGAGGAGCCAGCGGAGGCGACCACGGAGGCCCGAGCCGCTCCGCTGCCGCCGGACCAGCTCTCGGTAAGATCGCTGCTGCTCGTTTCACGTCTCCTCCTGATCACCTCATTTATGACACTTTTGCCTAAAGCCTCAAAACGTGCGTTCTGATGTCACGTGATGGACACCTGCGTAATCCTCCATGCGCATTAAAGCATGACGCAGGTGTCTTTACCTGCACGTCCCTGCTGGGGGGGTGAAATCAGTTTGGACTGTGGAGTGGACAGGTGTGGTAGAACCTGACCCCAGATGTGCTCTGATTGGTCAGGAGTCAAAGAGGCCCAGCTACGCCGAGATCTGCCAGCGAGCGTTTCCCAATGAGCCGCCGCCCCCTGACCACGCCCCCCCAGAGGCGGAGCACACGCCCACCTTCCCGGGCCAGCCCTCGGATCTGGTTCTGTTGCCACGGTGATCGCATCCAGTGGAGAAAGTTGAGCTGCTTCATCACAAACAGGAAATGTGTGGCTGTGATGTGATGTGTTGGACGTGTCCGAGGCGTCTCCAGGAAGCCGCTCGGACCCGAGGGACCCGAGGGACCCGCCCCCCCCTCAGGGTCTCTGGCCCAGTTGATCTGCAGGTCGCCGTTAGTTTCACTGGTTTGTATGTAGATGAGTTCATCCGATGTTTCTCTCTGTGCAGGATGTTCCATGTTCCTTACAGGTGTGTTTATTCTAAGAGACTTTCTCTAAATGTTCCGCGTCTCCCAGTTGGTTGGGATCGATTCGATCACACTGAAAAGCACTGAATTCCAGCTCTTTCTTTTTTTATTTCATTTTAGATTGAATGTTCCATTTTTATTTGTTAGAAGTGCTTTAGTGTGTTTTGGCTCCAGGTGCCTCGGCGTCCCGTGTTAAAGACGCAGGCGGTAAGAATGTTTGTCTGTACAGCTGTACATATTGAACAGATATTAAAATGCCTTTTGAAGTTAAATTATTAGTGTGTGTTTATTCATGAAGTCCCACATTGTCTCCCAGTTATTTGTTCCTGAAAACGATAATAATGTCTTTTATTCATGTACATTTCGGTGTATCAGTGAACCGGTTCTGTCTCCTAACCAGCAGATGGCAGACGAGTCACATCACAACTAATGATGCTTCCGCTCGGGCTGAGGAACACGGGAGCGTCACTAATGAACATGTTATGGTGTTAGTTGGTTCCATCACACTGGACTTCATCAAAGGGTCGGGGGTCACGTGAGGAACAAGGAAGGGCTGCGTTTGGAAACACGCTGTGTTTACGCTTAATAGGAGGCGCTCAGTTAATTAGTGATCATCATAAACTTCACTGAGTGCTGACATTTCAGACAATACGACATGAAATTCTATCGTTAAATTATAATAATTTATATTAATTTATCTAATATCTTTTGGCAGGTAAACAAAATACAAAGAATAATTTAATAAATAATCAGATTTTAAAGCCTTTAATTATTAGCCTTTAAAGATTTTAATTATTTGCCTCCATTTACTAAAGTCATAATTCAAATAGATGCTATAAAAGGTAAACGCGTCCGCTGCTCAGCTGAAAACTACACCGTCACCGTGTCCGGTAGGTGGGCCGCGCGCCCCCTGCCGGTGATGAGCGGCGGCGCGCCTTGCCTCCGTAGAGTCACGTGACCCCAGCGGAGAGCTGGAGCTGCAAACGGCTGATAGCGCGCGGCTGTGCGAGCCTCCCCACTGCCCCCACCCAACACCACCACCACCAGCAGCAGCAGCAGCACCACCCACAGCACCGCCCGATTCAAGGAGCCATGAAGGACCCGCGTTAAAAGAGAAGAGGAGGAAGAAGAAGAGGCCACCGGAGCCAGATTTCTCCTCTTTGTTCTTCTTCGACGCCTCGTCGTCCCTCCGCGCCTCGGCGGGAGGAGGAGGAGGAGGAAGAGGAGGAGGAGGAGGAGGAGGAGGCAGCCGTTGAACCGGCAGAGCTGCGCGTGTTTTCTACGAATGGCGGACCGCGAGGCGTCGCCGATCCCGCTGGAGACCCGGGCCCGGCTGGCGGAGCTGGAGCTGGAGCTGTCAGAAGGTGAGGCCCCCCCTTCCTCCCCCCTCCTCCCCCCTCACCAGCACCATCATCATCATCATCCTCACCGGCGGCCGCCCGCTACTGACGGAATCTGACCGTCGCCTCCTCCAGGTGCTGGCGGGCCGCGGGCAGCGCGTGTAGCCGGGGAGGGCGCGCGCGGAGCGGGCAGCTTCACTGCGGCTCCGCCGCTCTTTGTCTCCGCCGCTTTAAAAACACCCACGCGCACGCGCACATCCGGTGCGTGCGGGTCCAAGAAAAACAACCGGGTTTTTTGTGACCTTGACATGTTGACACGAGCAGCCTACCTGAGTGCGCGCGTGCGCGCGTGCACGCACGTGTCTCTGTTGGCGTGGACGCGCATGTGTGATTTAATAACAGCATCGCGATGCAGTGCCGCGTGACGGAGCGGCAGCGCGCTCCCGATGCCCCGGTGATCTCCCGCCTCCTGCCGCTGGGGATGAAGACATGATGAGGATGAGGATGAGATAATGAGGAGGAAGTTATGAGATGAGGAGGAGGAGAGGATGGGATGATGAGGAGACAATGAGGATGAGATGATTGATGAGGAGGATGAGCATTAGCAGGATATGACGATGACGAGGAGGAAGAGGAGATGACTCTCAATCACAGCCCTGTTGTTCCTTCCAGAGGGGGATTTGTGCCTTTACATAATGGGGGGGCATGTTTTATTCATGCAGGCGTCGGGGATGCCTCCATCCAGAGGGAGGAGGCCCAGAGACCCGCCAGACACTTCCTGTGTGTAGCCGTGTGTAGTTGTGTGTGTCGCTGGACGCCTGTGTCTCCTGGAGGACTTTGGGTTTTGGGACAAATGTTGAATAATTTAACAGGAACTGAACCGGTCTTTGGAGCCGTCCACATCCAACTGTCTCACACTCAATGCCTTCATCATTGTCTCTCACACACGTATGACTCCACACACGCGTATGACTCCACGCACACCCTACACAACCCCCCCCCGTCCCCCGTCCCCCGTCCCCCTTTAGTAACCTGTGAGCTCAGTTTTTACAAGCGATCGTTGGTTTTAGTTCAGTTACTCAATAAAAGGAACTTTCAGAAAGCTGCACATTTGGTCGCTGAATTCATCATCAATGGAAAAATGGAGGCAAAAACGAGATCAATTTCTTCTGGTCACCGCCATCTTTTTTTATTTCCCACCATTGAACAGGAAGTGCTCATATTAGGACTGGGGGGAACGCTGTTTACATCAATCAGTGCGTAGCCCCGCCCTAAAGCAGCCCCTGCTTTATAATGATTATTTTGTCCAGGATGAAATTATATTTTAATTTTGTCCCAAACTTTCACTTTTTAGTATATAAAATGTTTAAAATGTTGAATTCACATTAATATAAAACATAAATCCTCAGTTTGTCGGTTGAATGTTCTGATGAATCGCTGCAGCGTGAGCTAATCGATCGATTGATTAAGGGTTGACATGTGGGTCAGAAATGATGATCACAATTCATCAGAAGCCACAGGAGCAGATTTATGACAAACAACTGAGAGATGACTATT
>CM037914.1:14202500-14207500 GCA_021346845.1 Apeltes quadracus
TGTGAAGTAGTCCCTCTGTGGGGGGAGGGGGGGAAGGGGAGGGGGGAGGAGGGGGGGGTGTTGTGTTTGATTCGGCTCCCCAGCCGATTGGCCAGTTGAACCACGTCTGTCATCCAATCAGCATCAATGAATTGAAAAGTGCTGTGAGGCCGTTCGGTGGCAGACGAGGAGGAATTAGTTCACATCAGCCTGCGAGGGGCCTGGGGGGGCTTTGAGTGACAGCTGGTGGGGGGATGCTGATGTGTAGAAGCCTTGAGTTCATCTTGTTTACAGGAAGTGACCATATATATACCTGTCAATCAGCGCGTAGCCCCGCCCCAAAGCGTCTGTTTGACTCCACATGAACCATAATTCACTAAACGAAGACTTGAAACTAGAGACTGAGACATAAACTCATGTTTACAATGTTTACTGAGGGAGTAGAGTCATTTCCTCATAGACGTCTATGGGAGCAGAGGAGTCGCCCCCTGCTGGTCACTACAGAGAAGTAGAGTCATTTCCTCATAGACGTCTATGGGAGCAGAGGAGTCGCCCCCTGCTGGTCACTACAGAGAAGTAGAGTCATTTCCTCATAGACGTCTATGGGAGCAGAGGAGTCGCCCCCTGCTGGTCACTACAGAGAAGTAGAGTCATTTCCTCATAGACGTCTATGGGAGCAGAGGAGTCGCCCCCTGCTGGTCACTACAGAGAAGTAGAGTCATTTCCTCATAGACGTCTATGGGAGCAGAGGAGTCGCCCCCTGCTGGTCACCACACAGAATGCAGCTTTAAGGCTTCACGGTTTGTATAAACAAAGTAGTCCAGGAAAATTATGGCAATCTTTATTTATTTCTATATCTCCATTTCCGCCATTACTCATCTTGTTTTTATTTTCTGTTGTTATGTTTTATGTTTTATCTGCAGTCCATTCAGAGACGTTAAGACTGTGAGACAGACGAGGCTGTGGGACCAGGACCAGCGTCTCCTATCACACACACACGCATATATATATATATATGTGTGTATATTAGGGCTGTCAAAGTTAAACATTAATCTATAAGATTGATGTGAAGAAATATTTAATCTTGGCATTGTTTACTTCGGGTGTGCGTTGACCTCTGACCTCTGAAGCCGCCGCAGAGCGAGACGGTAGCTGGAGAACAAAAGAGCTGAGCAGAGGAACCACTTTATGCACTGCTAGGCTGCTAGCCGCTAGGCTAACATCTACCCTGCATAGGACCACCAGACAGAGACACTGATTCATTAGAAAGATCTATTGACAGCCCTAATATTTTCATTCACCGATCTATATATACAGTATATATATACGTATACGTATACATACCTATTATACCTCCTCTGATGAGCAGATCCATCATAACAACTCAAAACAAAGCGTCGCTCTCTCTCTCTCTCTCTCTCTCTCTCTCTCTCGCTCCCTCGCTCTTCCTCTCTGTCTCCATCTGTTTGCAGGGGACATCACTCAGAAGGGTTATGAGAAGAAGAGATCCAAACTGATCAGGGCATTTGTTCAACATTCTAGAGGTAACTTAGTGACCTCTAACCCCCCGAACACACACGCACACACACCCTGGTCACACAGCTGGTCATCGTCACGGGGACGAGGCTCTGGTTGCTACGGTTACAGCCTCCCAGGGGACGTTCCCCCCGCCCCCCTTATGATTTCACAGTTTGTTTTGCTTTATGATGACGATTCCAAATCATTCTCATGTTTGTTTCTTCCCTTTTTGCAACGGGTTTACTGCTTTTTGTGAAACATGCGTGTGCATATCTGTGTGTGTGTGTGTGTGTGTGTGTGCGTGTGCGTGTGTGTCTGCCTGCTTGCCTCTGTAGGGATGGAGGGGCCCATGTCTCATCGGGCCCCACTCGGCCCCCCATCTGCAGCCCGGTTCCACCGACGGAGAACCTCCGGCACCAGAGACGAGCGCTACCGATCAGGTGGGGGAGAACACCTGGATGACATCATTCATATTCAATTCAATTCATTTGGTAGCCCAAAATCACAAATGACAAATGAGCCTCAGAGGGCTTTACAGTCTGCACACATGCGACATCCTCACGTGGGCCTCACATGTGACCCAGTCTCTGTGTAGTCCTGGTCCTCCATGTGAACCAGTCTCTGTGTAGTCCTGGTCCTCCATGTGAACCAGTCTCAGTGTAGTCCTGGTCCTCCATGTGAACCAGTCTCAGTGTAGACCTGGTCCTCTATGTGAACCAGTCTCTGTGTAGACCTGGTCCTCTATGTGAACCAGTCTCTGTGTAGACCTGGTCCTCTATGTGAACCAGTCTCTGTGTAGTCCTGGTCCTCCATGTGAACCAGTCTCAGTGTAGTCCTGGTCCTCCATGTGAACCAGTCTCTGTGTAGTCCTGGTCCTCCATGTGAACCAGTCTCTGTGTAGTCCTGGTCCTCCATGTGAACCAGTCTCTGTGTAGTCCTGGTCCTCCATGTGAACCAGTCTCTGTGTAGTCCTGGTCCTCGTAGTGAACCAGTCTCTGTGTAGTCCTGGTCCTCGTAGTGAACCAGTCTCTGTGTAGTCCTGGTCCTCCATGTGAACCAGTCTCAGTGTAGTCCTGGTCCCCCTACAGACGTCCACACCGAGGCGGTGCAGGCGGTGCTGGCTCGGCACGTGGAGAGGAAGGTGGCGGTGCCGATGCCGTCTAAGAGGCGGTCTCTGGTGGTGCAGACCTCCATGGACGCCTACACGCCTCCAGGTGACCACGACGCATCACATTACATCACACGTCAGTCAGCGTCAGATGACCCTAAATTCACCTGACAACAACAGTCATGTGACCATGAATCAGAGAACTTGAATTGATCAGAGCAGTGACTTATTCTTTATTTATACACATAGTAACACCTGTTTACACTTATTGGACGTTTTATTTATATTGTTTTCCAATTTTTGCAGAATAAATTTCAACTTAGTCTTGTTCTTTATTTGTGATTTGTATCGTTCTAATTAGAGTTGTTCCGATTTCGATACTAGTATCGGAAAAGCCTCCGATACTGCTGAAATGCTGGCATCGGGTATCGGCGAGTACTGGAGTCCAGGCTCCGATCCGATACCACGTACCGTGTCAGCGATCTCTTCGTTGCCGCTTTAAAAAAAGTTGCGCTGTGCTGCCATCAGCAGCTGCTGTTTTAGAGGGGCGAAGAATTGTTCAACGTTAGCTCAGGAGCGGGCGTTAGCTAACGTTAGGCGCTGACGTTAGCTCAGGAGCGGGCGTTAGCTAACGTCAGGCGCTGGCGTTAGCTAACGTTAGGCGCTGACGTTAGCTCAGGACCGGGCGTTAGCTAACGTCAGGCGCTGGCGTTAGCTAACGTCAGGCGCTGGCGTTAGCTAACGTCAGGCGCTGACGTTAGCTAACGTCAGTTCGCTGTACCAAATTTACCAAAGTTAAGGGGACACTGGTATCGGTACTCGGTATCGGCCGATACTCACTGGACGTATATTGGTATCGGGAGGGAAATTTTTTTATCGGAACATCTCTAGTTCTAATAACGTGTGATTTTGTTGTTTCATTGTTTTAGTTCTCTCTCCTAGTCATGATGCTTCTGTTTCCACAGAGGAGCAGGGCTTTTATTTTGAAAATCAAAGCTGCTTTGTGGTTAATGGTAACAGCGTCCATCACCTCTCCTCTCACCAGGCCTGTCGCCACTCTGCTCCGACTCGTCGTCCGGCTCGGAGGAGGAGGCGGGGCCGGGCGACGACATGTCGGGAATGGAGCACTGGATGAGCCGCCCGTCGTACCTTGGCCCCGCCCATTTAGGCTCCACCTCCTCCTCCTCCTCGTCCACGCAGAGCGGCGGCAGCGGCAACGCCGGGCGGCTGGCCGACTCGCTGGCGCACGCGCACATCTCGCACCTGGGGCACGCGCACCTGGGGCACCTGCACCACCAGCAGAGCCACCTGTCGCAGTCGCACCACGGTAGGAAGTGTCCCTTCACAATAAAAGCACCGTTTTGTGATGAACTAAAACAAGTGTGTGTGTCCTCAGGCATCGGCCACCTGTCTCTGAAGAGGAAAGGCGCTCTGAGCGTCGCTGAGAACGGAGGATCTCTGCGGCGCTCCTGTGAGTTTGGCTCCGACATGCTGTGGCCTCCGCCGCTGGAGTCAGACGGTACGTCGCGGTTTACCGGTTCACACCGGTGTCACGCTGTAACAGATGACGTCGCTCTTCGCCAGGCGGCTGGATTTATTTTGGCGCGTCGTGGCGGAGCGCCGAGTGGGCGGAGCTACTTGTGTTGTGTTGAGATTATGAATAAACCACAGCAAACACCCTTTAACGGGGTAAAACACAACACAACAGCTTGTGACGCAGCTAAGCCCCATATGATTCTTTCAAATGACCTTTAAACAAAACAATAAATACATGTATGTTTACATCAATTCTTTTATATTAGATTTATAATCAAATATCTGTTGAAATTATTCTAAACATAAATGAACCTAGAAACTAAAAGCTGCTTCAGGCTCAGAACGTTTTAATGATCAATAATCACAACAGAAAAAGACTTGACAATGTATCATGAAGTAGAAGAAAGTGGTTGACGTGTCTGCTTCCCTCCCAGAGAATCACTCGGCCCCCCCGGACGTGACGGGCTACTCGTCTGACTCCTCCCACTCGCGCGGCGAGCGCCACCACATGTCCAACATGGGAACCATCGCCAGGAACACGCAGAAGTACGGGAACGCCGAGCGCATGGAGACGGGCGACGGTAAGAGCCTGAAGCAGAGGGGCGGGGTTTGGGGGCGCGTAGCTTTAAATCTGGACCAATCACACTGCATGTTTATTTTAATTTAATTTATTTTAAGATGAGGCTTTTGTTTTTTTTATTCAGCGTGCTTCACAATCGTGCAGTCACTGATTTGAAACTTAATCACTCAACTGACCCAAAATCCCCCCCCCCCCCCAAAAAAAGTCTATTTTGCATGTGGACCGTGGCGGCGTCGCAGCGAGCGGTGCAAGCCGACCAATGTGTGTGTGTGGGTGGTT
>CM037914.1:14212500-14227500 GCA_021346845.1 Apeltes quadracus
GGGGGGCATGAGAGGAGAAAACCAAGGACGAGTTGAGCTGCAACACGAGGAGGCGTACTGGTTTACTGGTTTACTGGTTTTAGCGGCTGCTGAAACGCTGCCAGGTGTCCGGCTGCTCAGAGCAGCACTGCAAGACTCCAGGCAGCCGGCGTTTCCCAGACCAACCCAAGGTTACCATGGGAACGCGGTCCAGACGCGTCATTACGTTGTTTTTACTCGCTTACTCTATTAACCGTTTGACTACAGGAGCATTTATGTCTCACAAAGGAACGTTATGATGAAACGGAGGCTTCTGTGACCTTCAGCATGAATATTAATTCACACACACACACATGCGTTCCGCCCTGCAGGATAGCCGTGTTCTCCGTGACGGTGCTGAGGGACGAGAGGATCGTGGTGGTTGCCGAGCAACGACCGGACTCTACCGAGGAGGACAGCTTCCAGTGGATGAGCCGCGTGCTGCAGGTGGGAAGGAACATTTAATAAGAATAATAGCTCCGATTTTGGCCCCATCTTGTTCTTTTGTAACCATTGAACAGGAAGTGACCCCCCCCCTCGCCCCCCTCATAATGAGCCACTGTTCTCCCCCTCAGGCCATCGACAGCATCCACGGGGTGGGGGTGTTCTGCCTGTCCCTGGTCCCGGCCAACACCCTCCCCAAGACCCCGCTGGGGGGCATCCACCTGTCGGAGATCAAGCAGCTGTACCTGGAGGGGGGGCTGCACCCCTGCAACGTCCTCATGTGCCCCCACACCTGCGTCACCAACCTGCCCAAACCGAGGCAGAAACAGCCAGGTGAGTCCGAGCACCGGGCTCCACATGGGGGGGGTCAGCCCGTGTGTTAACGTGTGTGTTAACATGTGTGTGTGTGCAGAGATCGGACCTGCCTCTGTGATGGTGGGGAACCTGGTGTCGGGGAAAAGGATCGCTCAGGCCAGCGGGCGAGATTTGGGACAAACGGACGACAACGACCAGGTGAGAGTTCACACAGTGAAGCTTTACTAATCAATAGAAACATGTGATCAGAATGAAGCTTTACTAATCAATAGAAACATGTGATCAGAATGAAGCTTTACTAATCAATAGAAACATGTGATCAGAATGAAGCTTTACTAATCAATAGAAACATGTGATCAGAATGAAGCTTTACTAATCAATAGAAACATGTGATCAGAATGAAGCTTTACTAATCAATAGAAACATGTGATCAGAATGAAGCTTCAATAATCAATAGAAACATGTGATCAGAAGTTTCGGCTGCTCGATCGATCGTTGTGACCAAAGGTCACCTGGAGGTCATCTGCTGTCTTTCAGTTCCTCTTCCTGTCCGAGGTTCTGCAGTGGCGGGCTCAGACCACGCCGGACCACGTGCTCTACACGCTGCTCAGCTCCCGGGTAACCACCGCGCCGCGGGGGGGAGGAGTCAGGTCACATGACCGGAGACAGGAATTATTTCAGTATTTCTGTCCTAATGTGTCCTCACGTTCATTCAGAGACTCAAGTGGTGCCCGTTGTGGTTGTTTTCTAGCATTGAGTTATTGACCCCCCCCCTCCCTGCAGGGGGCCGTGTCCAGCTCCCTCACCTGCCTGCAGCTCCACAAGAGGGCGGAGCGCGTGGCTGCCCTGCTGATGGAGAGGGCCGGGCTGCAGGAGGGAGACCACGTGGCTCTGGTTTACCCCCCAGGTCAGAGAGCGGTCCCACGCTGCCCCCCCCCCCCCCCCCCCCCCCCCAAGTGCCCCCCCCTCTCACTGCGTGTGTGCGTTGCAGGAATCGACCTGATCGCGGCCTTCTACGGCGCGCTGTACGCCGGCTGCGTCCCCATCACGGTGCGGCCCCCCCACCCTCAGAACATCTCCACCACGCTGCCCACCGTCAAGATGATCGTGGAGGTGAGGAGCCTCGCCAGGTCACGTGACCTCACGTCAGGTTACCATCCATCCCACAATGCCCTCTGTTCCTGCAGGTCAGCCACTCGGCCTGCGTGATGACCACGGCCGTCATCTGCAAGCTGCTGCGCTCCAAAGAGGCCACGGCCACCGTGGACATCAGGAACTGGCCCCCGGTGCTCGACACGGGTACGCAGCCCCCCCCACCCGTGACCTCTGACCTCTGACCTTAAGAGCAGGACCGTAACTCCATTCAGCCTCTTTTGAATGTGGGTTCAACCTGAGGTCACTGTTTCTGAGACTGTTTGTGTGTGTGTGTGTGTGTGTGTGTGTGTGTGTGTGTGTGTGTGTGTGTCTGTGTGCGCGCTGCAGATGACCTCCCAAAGAAGAAGCCCCCAGCTCTCTACAAGCCCACCAACCCGGACGGTCTGGCCTATCTGGACTTCAGCGTGTCCACGACCGGCATGCTGGCCGGAGTGCAGGTCAGCTCACCGCTAACACGGCAACTGCTGTCGCTAACACGCTAGTGGGAGGAGCCTGTGCCTGAGGAGGGCCACAATGCATTGCTGGAGGGATGGGAACCCCAGGGGTGGGGGGTAGGACCAGAACCAGGACAGAGAGGGACTGTTGGAGGAGACACAACCACCTTGGTCCACAGGGGGCGCCAGAACCTCTAAACAAAAGAACTTAAGCTTCTTTTATTTCCTCAAGTAGGACATTTTACGACGAAGCGTCCGACCGTCTCTCTCTGTTTGTGCTTGTTCATCGTTGTGCGCTGGTGTTGTCGTGTCTCCCTCCCCCCCTCCTCCCCTCCAGATGTCCCACAATGCCGTTGGCGCCTTCTGTCGGTCGGTGAAGCTGCAGTGTGAGTTGTACCCGTCCAGAGAAGTGGCCATCTGTCTGGATCCCTACTGTGGCCTGGGCTTTGTCCTCTGGTGTCTCTGCAGGTCGGTGTCTCCGTCTACCCTCTGCACACGCTTCAGTCTTTGGTCTAAATGACGTCCCGCCCCCCAAGAAGCTTCTCTCAGCCGGCGAGCGCAGCGTAGCATTTAGCAGCTAACGGGGCGGAGGAGACCAGAGACGCAGCTAAAAGACAGACACAATCAATCATGTTGTCGCTGTTTAACAGATGGATGTGTCAATAAAGTTTAACATATCAGCTTAAAAGGAAGTTATGCGTGACTTTTAACTTACCGAAAACCTACATTTCCCACAATGCAACTCGTCTTTCATTAGACCCTGCTGGTGTTTCTCTGTTCTTATCACTCGTCATAGTTTGTAATTATCACAGAAGGTTATTTGTCGTAAAGTTGCTTCTTTTAATGAGGACATTTCGGTGTGTGTTTGCGTGCGTGCGTGCAGCGTGTACTCGGGCCACCAGTCCATCCTGATCCCCCCCGTGGAGCTGGAGTCCAACCCGGCGCTGTGGCTGCTGGCCGTCAGCCAGCTGAGGGTGCGAGACACCTTCTGCTCCTACAGCGTCATGGAGCTGTGCACCAAGGGGCTCGGCCTGCAGACCGAGGCGCTGAAGGTCAGAGGCGCTTAGCGTTAGCTTAGCACAGGCTAGACTGTAACAGGTTTGATGGGGGTTTTCTGTGGCTGTGTGGTTGCAGGCTCGGGGGCTGGACCTGTCCCGCGTCCGGGCCTGCGTGGTGGTGGCGGAGGAGCGGCCCCGCATGTCGCTCACGCACTCCTTCTCCAAGCTCTTCAAGGACCTGGGCCTCCACCCGAGGTCCGTCAGCACCTCCTTCGGCTGCAGGGTCAACCTGGCCATCTGCCTGCAGGTGAGCGCGCACGGAGCCACGTGCACACACCTCGATGAGGAGTCAATCTTACGGCTGGTTATTGATACACAACGTGTTTTTGGTCCTGAATGAAACGCGGCTGCATTTCAACACGTCGTCATGGAAACCCTTCTTATAACAGCAGCGTTACACATTGAAACATATTTTATTATTTATATCTCATTTAGTGTCAAATTCTAGTAGGACAACATACCTGTGATCACATGACCTGTGTCTGTGCTGTGATTGGCTGCAGGGAACTTCAGGCCCAGACCCCACCACTGTGTACGTGGACATGAGAGCGCTGCGCCACGACAGGTACCACCTCCTCCTCTTTCTCCTCCTCTCCCTCTCTCTCTCTAACCCAACAGCCTCCTCACGTGTGCGTGTATGTGTGTGTGTGTGCGCGTGTGTGTGTGTGTGTGCGTGTGTGTGTGCGTGTGCGCTCTCAGGGTCCGCCTGGTGGAGAGAGGGTCTCCTCACAGTCTTCCTCTGATGGAGTCGGGGAAGGTCAGTGACTCTTTATGTTCTGCTGTTGAAACGACGGTTGTTGTTGTTGTAATGAATTATTAATCCATTGCCTTTAGAAGCTTCTAAACACTTCTGTTCCCTTTAGTGGTTATTTTATCTCCCTCATCTCTGTAATCTCTTGTTTGGGGGAACGTTGTGCGTCTGACGGAGGTTCGAGCTGTGAATCTCCGTGTGGGAGGAGTCTCCTCCTGCAGGCTCTTAGTCAGGCTGCACTGATGCATTGTGGGTACTCGGGTAGAGGGGAAGCTTCTTCGTTCCTCAACAAGGAAAGAGAACAAATTGATCCTCTGGTAGAAGAACAAGGCCCAGTGCAAGCTGGTCCTAAAGCTGCCTACACACACACACACACACACGTCTGTATCTGTGTGTGTGTGTGTGTGTGTGTGTGTGTGTAGGCAGCTTTAGGACCAGCATGCACTGGGGCTTGTTCAAGTCGAGTTTTTGCGGTTCAGTGTGGGATGTTAATTATTGTTGTTGTTGATTGTTGTTGTGTGTTTTTCAGATCCTACCTGGAGTTCGTATCATCATCGCCAACCCGGAGACCAAAGGACCTCTGGGAGACTCTCACCTGGGAGAGGTGCGCCTCCTGCTGCTTCTCTTCTTCGTTTCTCCTGCTTAAAAGCTTCATTTAGCTCATTCACCCCCCCCCCCCCCCCCCCCCCCCCCCCCCCTCAGATCTGGGTGCACAGCGCTCATAACGGCAGCGGCTACTACAGCGGCTTCGGCGAGGAGGTCCTCCAGTCCGACCACTTCAGCTCCAGACTCAGCTTCGGGGACACGCAGACGGTCTGGGCCCGGACGGGTTACCTGGGCTTCCTGCGCCGCACCGAGCTCACCGACGCCAACGGAGGTGAGCCCCCCCCCCACCATCGCACCCCCATGCAGCCCCACGCCCCCCCTCGCCCCCAACGCTCTTTGTCCCTGTGCGTCTGCAGAGCGGCACGACGCCCTGTTTGTGGTGGGCGCGCTGGAGGAGGCCATGGAGCTGAGGGGGATGAGGTACCACCCCATCGACATCGAGACCTCCGTCATCCGCGCCCACAAGAGCATCATGGAGTGGTGGGTTCAGCGCAGCAGATACGCCAGCAAACAAATGTTGGGGGGAACCTAGGAAACGGGGTTCACGCTGAGCCACTAGGGGGCTCTGCCGCCCCCTAGTGGCTCAGCGTGAACCCCGTTTCCTCCGCAGTGCCGTCTTCCCCTGGACCAACCTGCTGGTGGTGGTGGTGGAGCTGGAGGGCTCCGAGCAGGAGGCCCTGGACCTGGTTCCCATGGTGACCAAGGCGGTGCTGGAGGAGCACTACCTGATCGTGGGCGTCGTCGTGGTGACGGACATCGGCGTGATCCCCATCAACTCCCGCGGCGAGAAGCAGCGCATGCACCTCCGGGACGGCTTCCTGCAGGACCAGCTGGACCCCATCTACGTGGCCTACAACATGTAGCCTGTGTGTGCGTCTGTGTGCGTGCATGTGTGTGTGCGTGCGTCTGTGTGCGTCTGTGTGCGTGCGTGTGTGTGTGTGCGTCTGCGTGCATGTGTGTCTATGCGTGTATGCGTGTGTGCGTGTGTGTGTGTGTGTGCGTGTGTGTGTGTGTGTGTGTGTGCGTGTGTGTGTGTGTGTGTGTGTGTGTGTGTGTGTGTGTGTGTGTGTGTGTTGGGGAGCGAGCATGCTGTGCGTTTTGCTGTTGTTCATTTATTTCCCGGACTCAGATGTGCTGTATTTTTGAATCTGCATCGTGTGTTTAGTCGTTTCTTTAAAGTTGTGTTGTGCCGGCTGGTCGATCGTTGGTCGATCGGTTGGTTGGTTGGTTGATTGATTGATTAGTTGATTGGTGGATGGATCGATGGCTCGGGGGGGGGCGAGGGGGGGACACTGTGTTCGGGCGACGGCTCCACTCGTTTCTAGGAAGGAAAAGTAGGAAGATGAATTCAGGAGGCCGAATCGTCTTCATGTTTTACTGAATCGACCCAAAAGAAGAGAGCAAATATTTACATTTAAATTGGAACAGATAATTGTAAAAAATATAAATATTGTACATAGACATAATAATCTATATGGAGAGGTACCTGAAAACACGATGAGGTACAGTAGCCCCTATATGCAGCTCTCTCCACCTGCACCGTGTGTGTGTCCGTGTGCGCGTGTGTTACAGTGCGACAGGGACGTGTTACGTGGTTTTAATGTGATTTGCGCAGCAGATTTTATGGGTCGGCGAGGGAATATGAAAACTTTTAATCTACAATTTTAACACTTAAAAAAATGTAAATGTGAAAAAATTCTCAGAAAGTAAAAAACATTATTTTTAATTATTTAAATCTCCACAAATTGAAATACAACTTAAGTGCAATATGTTTGCGAGAAGGTCGTGGATTTGAATAAGAATCCATTTTTTAACATGTTGTTTTCTGGTTGTCATGGCAACAGCTCGTCTCGTCTGTCTTCTATTCTAAAACTCGGAGCAGTCATGACTCCCTGTGTGTGTGTGTGTGTGTGTGTGTGTGTGTGTGTGTGTGTTTCTGTGCGCGAGTGTGTATTGTATGTAAATAGTGTTGATTTTGTACGGTACAAGTGTGTGTGACTCGTTTTGTACACATGATAAAAAGGTAAAATGACACTTTTGTAAGAGCCTCTATTGGCTCCCCGTCACACTATACAGTGCAATAAAGTGCTTTGATTGGCTACAACGGGTGTCCTTATTGGTCATTTATGGGGACTGTTCGTATTGTTATTATGACTCTTTTATTCACAAATAGACTTTTAATCACATAAACAAAAGGATGGACATGGAATCACAATTTCAGGACTACAGATCGGTAGTTATGTTTTCTAAAATGCTTTAGGGCGGGGCTACGCGCTGATTGACAGGTTTCTAATAGGCCAAAAAACGGGGTAGGGCATGCTTTGGGCGGGGCTTATTGTGATTGACAGGTACCTTAAACCCGGCAATCAAACGTCCTGTTTAATTGTTACAAGCGGCGTCTTCCTCCACGCGGCGCTGTTGCTTCATATTCAAACACTCGCGCAGGTCGGCGGGAGCGCGCATGGGTTCGGGAGGCGTGTGACGCGGACGCGCGCGGACCGCAGCGGAGCCTCACTTTTTGACTCCGCACGCCGGAGCGTCCCGGTGCTTCTTCCGAGCGGTTCGGTCTGTTCGCACTTAACAAACATTAAACTCGCGCGTGACGGTCCGGCGCGTGCGTGAAGCTGCCGAACCAACGTGCCAGAAGAAGAAGAACTAAACTATAAGACGTCACACAGCGAGGACGTCCGCGCGCGCGCTGTCCAGGTGAGGCGCCTCCAGGTGGACCGGATGACGTAGGATGGCCTTTATGCACCGGCTCGCGCTGCTGCCGCTGCTCGGGGTCACGTTCCTCCACACGGTCAGTGACCCCTCCCCCCCCCCCCCTTATCTCATAGAAACACTGCCGGTCCTCTAAAGTCCATAGGAACGTTATTTTGGCTTGACGTCATAATTCGGGTTAATGACGCCTTTTATCAATTCCCTCTGAAACTGTTCTAATATGCTGTGATTATTATTATTATAATAATAATAATAATTATTATTAAGATGACTTCCTCACATGAGTAATAATGGAACTGAGCTCAGACTTCAAATAACACTTAACTTCTTATTCATATTCATCCAAAGTCAGTTTATGACATAATACGTCATAAACTGCTCACCGCACGTTTATGAACAAATTCTGTATTTTATTTCCGTCTTTAACAAACTTGTCTGCAGCGTCATTTTGGTTCCTTTCAAAGTGTTGATTCTGCGGTTTTGTTGCAGTCACAGAACTCTTTTCTTTTCAATGCTCAACAAGATCAACAGGAACTGAAAGATAAGCGTGTGCTGCTGCAGACGTGCACGTCTGACCTGTACTCTCTCACGTACAAGCTACTTTCTATATTCTGCACAAACCGGTGCTTTTATTTTGTAACCTGTTTTTTTTAGGTCAGACGAGGGTCAAGATTTCAAATGTTCTTTTGTTTAACGCAGAACATTCCATCCGTAATGGATCTGTGTGTGTGTCTGCGTGTGTGTCTGCATGTGTGTCTGCGTGTGTGTCTGCGTGTGTGTCTGCGTGTGTGTCTGTGTGTGTGTCTGCGTGTGTGTCTGCGTGTGTGTCTGCGTGTGTGTCTGCATGTGTGTCTGCATGTGTGTCTGTGTGTGTGTCTGTGTGTGTGTCTGCATGTGTGTCTGTGTGTGTGTCTGTGTGTGTGTCTGCGTGTGTGTCTGCGTGTGTGTCTGCGTGTGTGTCTGTGTGTGTGTCTGCGTGTGTGTCTGTGTGTGTGTCTGCGTGTGTGTCTGTGTGTGTGTCTGCGTGTGTGTCTGCATGTGTGTCTGTGTGTGTGTCTGTGTGTGTGTCTGTGTGTGTGTCTGCATGTGTGTCTGTGTGTGTGTCTGCATGTGTGTCTGTGTGTGTGTCTGTGTGTGTGTCTACGTGTGTATTGTTTGCTGGATTAAATAAACTCAAACGCTCAATTTCTACTTAGAACACAGATTCAAATCATTTTCACGTTTCTGAGCCGATGAGAGCAGCAACTCCTGGTGCTTATTGTCTATAAAAGATACGTATTATTTACATTATACGTATTATTTATTTGATCTACTTTATATTTATTTATATGATCTATATAGTATATATTGTACATGTATCACCTGAGTGATATTTCTAATAAAAACTCTCACTGAAGCGTTTTTATATTGTGAAATATCTGTGAGGTAATTCAAAATATTCAGACGCATCATTGAATCATCTAAACGTCATTAAATTAATTCAGCTCCACACACTGCGTGTGTGTCTGTGTGTGTGTGTGTGTGTGTGTCTGTGTGTGTGTGTCTGTGTGTGTCTGTGTGTGTGTGTCTGTGTGTGTCTGTGTGTCTGTGTGTGTGTGTGTGTGTGTGAATGGGGGGGGGGGTTATAAACACACTGACAGGTCTGAAAAAGGTCTGAGAGGGGCAGCGTATCCCAATGTAAACAGACACACACTCAGACACACACAATATATCAATGAAGTCAGTGTGCTTTGTGTTCACGCTGCCCTTTTGTTTACACCTCGTATGAGAGTGTGTGTGTGTCCGTCTGCTGGACCAGGACACACACACAGACACACAAACACACACATTTCCACTCCTTTGTACACAGATGAGTGTTGGACGTTTTATGCTTAAAGTGACGGTTAAATTACCTGAAACCTTAAAACACTTTTACTTTTATATTGCTGTGTATATTGTGTGTTCAAATATATTCAGAACTCGTGTACATACACGTACATGTACATGCATATACACACATATACGTATGTATGCATACTATTTATACAGTATACAGTGTGTGTATATATATATATAACGTGTATTTCCTCGTCCCAGCAGGTCAATGGAAAGTTTCCTCACTGCCAGTTCCAGTGGGAGATGCAGAGAGCCAGGAAGGAGTGTCAGACGCTGCTGCAGCACGCACACACACAGACACACACAGGTACACACACGCACACAAACACAGGTACACACACACGCACACACAGACACACACAGGTACACACACGCACACAAACACAGGTACACACACACGCACACACAGACACACACACACAGACACACACAGGTACACACACGCACACAGGTACACACATGCACACACACAGACACACACAGGTACACACACGCACACAAACACAGGTACACACACACGCACACACAGACACACACAGGTACACACACGCACACACACACACACACACAGGTACGCACACACACACAGACACACACAGGTACACACACGCACACAGGTACACACATGCACACACAGACACACACAGGTACACACACGCACAAAAACACAGGTACACACACACGCACACACAGGTACACGCAGGTACACGCACACACACACACACAGGTACGCACACACACACAGACACACACAGGTACACACACGCACAAGCACACAGGTACACACATGCACACACACAGACACACACAGGTACACACACGCACACACACAGGTACACACATGCACACACACAGACACACACAGGTACACGCACACACACAGACACACAGGTACACACATGCACACACACAGACACACAGGTACACACACGCACACAGACACACAGGTACACACATGCACACACACAGACACACACAGGTATACACACACACAGACACACACAGGTACACACACGCACAGGTACACACACAGACAGACACACACAGGTACACACACGCACACACACACTGCCACACAGGTACACACACGCGCACACACACAGGTACACACACAGACAGACACACACAGGTACACACACACAGACACACACACACAGGTACACACATACACACACTGACACACAGGTACACACACACACAGGTACACGCAGACACACACTCATCAGCTGTGATTTGACTAACATCTGCACAAAAGTGTTGTTTGTGTGGAGGAGAGTGTGTGTGTGTGTGTGTGTGTGTGTGTGTGTCTGTGGGCGCGCTCTGTGTTGCGACACACTCGCTCATTTATCAATGAGCGATCATTTATCAGCTCTCAGGCCAAATACTGCAGAGCCGAAAGAAAGTCCACCCACACACACACACACACACACACACACACACACACACAGACACACAGAGAACATGCCTCTGTGTGTGTGTGTGTCTGTGCGTGTGGGGTGGGAGGGTTTAAAGGTCGTCAGATTGCAGCTGTTCTCTTCTGTTGAATCATAAATGAGCCACAACTCGTTAAAACAACGAGGAAGCCGAATGAAACACAAAGACACACAAAGACACACATCTACACAAAGCAAAGACACGATGAAGATGAAGTTACACACAAAGAAGAAGGACGTTTAGATGTTTGACATGACGCGTGAACTTCAGAGGAGCCGCTGCTGTTTGTGTTTGATTCATGTTTCCTGAAACAGACTCCAGATCAGTGAGACGAAGCGGCAGGCAGGAAGTTGTGAGTCTAATGTGCGCGTGTGTGTTCAGGATGTCTCGGCGAGTGGGACAATGTCTCCTGTTGGCAGAGGGCGGCGGTCGGGGAGGTGATGACCCTCCCGTGCCCCGCCCCCATCTTCAGCCTGTTCGGGAGGAACGGTACACAACTACAGGGAGACACACACAACTACAGAGAGAGAGAGACACACAAACAACTACGGAGAGAGAGACACACACAACTACAGAGAGAGAGAGAGAGAGAGAGACACAAACAACTACAGAGAGAGAGACACACACAACTACAGAGAGAGACACACGACTACAGAGAGAGACACACAAACAACTACGGAGAGAGAGACACACACGACTGCAGAGAGAGAGACACAAACAACTACGGAGAGAGAGACACACACAACTACAGAGAGAGAGAGAGAGAGACACAACTACAGGGAGAGAGACACAAACAACTACAGAGAGACACACAACTACAGAGAGAGACACACAACTACGGAGAGAGAGAGAGACACAACTACAGGGAGAGAGACACAAACAACTACAGAGAGACACAAACAACTACAGAGAGAGAGACACACAACTACAGAGAGAGAGACACACAACTACGGAGATAGAGACACCCACAACTACAGAGAGAGAGGCACACACAACTACAGATAGAGAGACACAACTACAGAGAGAGAGACACAAACAACTACAGAGAGAGAGAGACACAACTACAGGGAGAGAGACACAAACAACTAAAGAGAGAGAGGCACACACAACTACAGAGAGAGACACACGACTACAGAGAGACACAAACAACTACAGAGAGAGACACACGACTACAGAGAGAGAGACACAAACAACTACAGAGAGACACAAACAACTACATAGAGAGAGACACAAACAAACAACTATACATAAATATCAACTTGTCTCCATGTGACTTGTCTTGGGGTGTCTCAGGTAACCTGAGCAGGACCTGCACAGAGACGGGCTGGTCCGACGTCTCCCCCCCCCTCATCACCGCCTGCTGGTCCAACAGCACGGACGAGCGGGGCGAGGTGGGTCCCGTCAGTGTGTGTGCGTGTGTGTGTGTGTGTGTGTGTGTGTGTGTGTGTGTGTGTGTGTGTGTGTGCGTGCGTGTGTGTGTGTGTGTGTGCGTGTGTGTGCGTGTGTGTGTGTGTGTGTGTGCGTATGTGTGCGTGTGTGTGTGTGTGTGTGTGCGTGTGTGTGTGTGTGTGTGTGCGTGTGTGTGTGTGTGTGTGTGCGTATGTGTGCGTGTGTGTGTGTGTGTGTGTGTGTGTGTGTGCGTGTGTGTGTGTGTGCGTGTGTGTGCTCCAAATTTCTCAACTTCCATAAGCGCCAAATCCAGAGGATGTTCACGCCACTCACAGATTCCTAACCACGCCCATTCAACCGGAGCCCCGCCCCTTTCACATCGCTTAAACAGCCGATAAGTAAACAGAAACTAATAAAGCAGTGCGACAGAAGACTGCAGAACGTAGAGGTGCACACGCACACACACAAACACACACACGCACTTACACGCGCACACAGCTGGGCTGGCATTCTCTCCAGGTGAGCGACTCCTGGACGCAGGTTTTCCGTCTGGAGAGCGTCGAGAGAGTCCCTGAACGCATCATCTCGCTCTGGAATCCCTCCTGAACGTCAGCATCAGATGTTTTGTCTTTCCGACTGTCCTTGAATGCATCGTTTCCATCAGGAAAAATCGTTTTATTCATTTATCTTCACATTTAACATTTTTGCCCAATCTGAGCTTTCATGCTTGATTCACCGGAGCCCGACGGTCATGTGACCATAAGTCTGAGAAACGAGGAGAGTTCAAGGTTCAGAGCGCCGGCGTTTATTCTTTATTCATATAATAAGCTTCTATTCGTCATTAATGTCTTTATTAACACGGGAATAAAAAGTATGAAGATTTAAAAAGAAGGAAGAAACTAGATGAATGTTTGACGTCATGTGAGAGAGAAGAAGTGCACGTGCTCAAGTGTGTTTGTGTTTGTATGCGTGTGTGTGTGTGTGTGTGTGTGTTATGTCAGACATGGGGAATGTTGTTTATAGAGGATGAGGGAGTGCGCTGAACGGCAGACACACACACACACACACAGAGACACACACGCAGACACACACACACACAGAGACACACGCAGAAACACACACACACACAGACACACACGCAGGGACACACGCAGAAACACACACACACGCAGAGACACACGCAGAAACACGCACACACACACACGCAGAGACACACACACACACGCGCAGAGACACACGCAGAAACACACACACATGCAGACACACACACACAGAGACGCATATGTGTCTTTGGAGCAGCGCCCCCTTGTGGCTTCAGAAACACAATAATATGCAACAATGATGCAAAACACCGATCAGCTGATGAATTAAGACGAAGCTGAGTCCTTTTTAAAAGGACATTTTACATGTTTTACTTTTTGACATGAATGTATCTTTTCCTTTTGATGTTTTATCTCTAAGCCTTTGTCTCGACATAATGTGTGTTAATGTGTGTGTGTGTGTGTCTCCAGCTGGTGTTCTACCGGCTGGTGAAGATCTTCTCCACTCTGGGCCACAGCCTGTCCTTCATCACTCTGTTCAGCAGCACCGTCATCATCTGCTCCTATAGGTACACCTGTCACACACACACACACACACACACACACCTGTATGTGTGTATATACGTGTGTGTGTGTGTGTCTGCATGCACACAGGAAGCTGCACTGCACGAGGAACTACGTCCATCTCAACCTGTTCCTGTCCTTCATGCTGCGAGCCGCCGCCGTGCTGAGCAAAGACACACTGCTGTTCTCTGGGGAGCAGAACGCCGAGTGCAGCGCACAACCCTCTCTGGTGAGGACACACACACACACACACACACACACACACACACACAGGTCTGTATGTATGAGTATTCATTTGTATGTGATTCCTTGTAAACATCCTTTTGTTTGCTGCGTTATATTTTGATGTTTTATGCTTTATGTTTTGCTTTGATTTAATTTATTTGTCCTCATACTCCTGTTTGCTGAAGAACAAAGGGCTCTTAGATGTTGACACGTTTCCCTGTCATGGCTGTGCAGGTGGGCTGCAAAGCCGTCCTGGTGTTCTTCAACTACTTTGTCATGGCCAACTTCTTCTGGCTGCTGGTGGAGGGTCTGTACCTCCACACGCTGCTGCTGGTGCTGCGCAGCTGCTCCACCCGCCTCCCTCTGTACCTGCTCATCGGCTGGGGTACGCCCCTCTGACCCGCCCCTCTGACCCGCCCCTCTGACCCGCCCATATGACCCGCCCCTCTGACCCGCCCCTCTGACCCGCCCCTCTGACCCGCCCATCTGACCCGCCCATATGACCCGCCCCATGACCTGCCCCTCTGACCCGCCCATACGACCCACCCCTATGACCCGCCCCTCTGACCTGCCCCTCTGACCCGCCCATACGACCCGCCCCATGACCTGCCCCTCTGACCTGCCCATACGACCCGCCCATATGACCCACCCCTATGACCCGCCCCTCTGACCCGCCCATATGACCCGCCCCTACGACCCGCCCCTCTGACCCACCCCTATGCCCCGCCCCTCTGACCCGCCCCTATGACCCGCCCCTCTGACCCGCCCATATGACCCGCCCCTACGACCCGCCCCTACGACCCACCCCTATGCCCCGCCCCTCTGCCCCGCCCCTATGACCCACCCCTATGACCCGCCCCTACTACCCGCCCATATGACCCACCCCTACGACCCACCCATATGACCCGCCCCTCTGACCCGCCCCTATGACCCGCCCCTCTGACCTGCCCCTCTGACCCGCCCCTCTGACC
>CM037914.1:14232500-14285000 GCA_021346845.1 Apeltes quadracus
TTTTGGAAAGAGAATCAGAAATCTTTTTTTGTTTCTCTTTCTTTTCCGATGGTGTGGCAGCGTTGAGGGGGGGGGGGGGGTCAGGAGTCCCTCGCAGGTCAAAGGTTAAACCCTGAAGCAGCTGGTGAAGCCTTAACAAAGGTCTGGCTTTATTTAAGTACATTTATTACCAGCCAGCGACGTGTTTCAAGGAGAAGAGGAGGCTGCAGGTGAAAAGCTGTGGTCACATGACTGCAGGAGCGGCGTCTGAGCTCCGACAAGGCCAGAATTGAATGTCTTTAAAGTAAAAAGGTTTACTTGTGAAATGCTTCTGAGGGTTTGTCTCGTAGAAAGATGGAGGTTTGAGTTTGTGTAAAGGTGCGTGAGTCGTGCTGAGGAAGTCTGCGTCACGTGTTGCTTCAGTGTGCCGTCACAGAGGGTTGTGTCTCTCTAAAATGATGAATAAATGTTCCTGAGTCACAGTCAGCTGCTGATTCACATCAAACATCTCATTTAGCATGTGATGTGCTTACAGGCCTGGTGTTAATAACACAGTGACAGGAATCACTCACATACATTCACATTTCATGGCTCTGAATGAGACTTTAATAGTATCACAGTTTATCACGTTCAGCAGCTGGAAAAACCTGTTCTGATTATAGTTTGATAGACATTTATTTTCACAACATTCCCAACAGTCAGGATGATTTTCGTGTCTTGAGTTGGGCTGTGATGTAATCGTGTTTAGCCCCGCCTCCTGACGGGTGTGAAACCACTTCCATCTTTTGAGCGTTACGAAGCCGAAGCTCTCGGTTTGTGTTTCCGATGAAACTGCTCGTTCCCTTTCGGGTTGTGTGACCCTCCGTCTGGAAAACGGGCTGCGTCATGGTTTCCACGGCCTCGATGCTTCCGCCCCCCCCCCCCCCCGCATCCTCTCTGAAGCAGAAGTGGTGGTGCACATGACACCGGGTGGGGCAGGATGGGGTGACATGGCGCTCTGGTGTCTCCTGGATGTGGTCAGCGTGGCCTATTTGGAAATCAAAGCTCAGCGCTCTTCTTCTCAGATCAGCTGACGCAGAGTTGCCATGGAAACGGGCGTGTTGCGTTTTGAAGGAACATACATCTTCTCCGTGGTGGTTTACGTTGGGTGAAGACGTTGTATTTGTTTATATTTATATTTACCACATATTCATGTATGTTTATATTTATAAATATTTATTTATAGAATTATTTGTGCATATATTTTATGTATTTGTTCATTTATCTATTTAGTTCATATATGTATTTGTGTGTTTAAGTAAACATCTGGTGGGTTTGGGACCAATGTTGAGTTTGGAATTATTGTTTTAGTCTTTAGTTTTGTAGTGAAGCATAAAACGTAACATTTTCTTATTGATTCTTCTTTTGGACCCATTTATATCTTTATATCTCAATGACTTATTTCCTTTATGTTGTTAAAAAGAGCTAGAATTATTAGAAGATTTACAAAGTTTTAAGTCCTGTTTATGGATTTTTTTCCTTCCTTTTTTCTCGCCCAAACGTCCAAGTCTTGGGTCTTTTCCTCCTCCTGCTCCTCCTCCTCCTCCTCCTCCCCCCCCTCCTCCTCCTGCTCCTCTCCTCCTCCTCCTCCCCCCCTCCTCCTCCTGCTCCTCCTCCTCCTCCTCCTCCTCCCCCTCTCCTCCTCCTCCTCCCCCTCTCCTCCTCCTGCTCCTCCTCCTCTGGCGGCTGCAGGTCTCCCGTCGAGCTGATCTCAGGTCAGTTTGTCTCACTCTGCCGCCATCTAGTGGGGAAGAGACAACGTGCAGCCACATTGGGAGGAAGTGATGCATGCTGGGATGCCACAAGACCAACAGATCCAGAGGAAGAGGCACCAGATGAAAATTGATGAACTGAAAATGTAATGATGTAACGCAATAATTCATCAAAGCCCTTCGACGCGTTCCTCTTTGTCACTCCAGCTCAGCTGATGTTATTTAGCACCAATAATCCGTTTGTCTGACGTTTCACTCAGACAAGGAATCATTCATGGAAGTTTTCTGGTGAAACTGACACCGACTGGAAGAGAAGCTAAAAAATACAGACAACTCAAGATAAACAATATAAATAAATCTATTTCACATGTTCAACAATGACGCCACACATTTGGTTGTTGAAGCTGTTTATTTGATACAAAAAATAAGTTAATGTTAAATAGCTGTGTGGAAGTAACAAATAGGTGTTCTAGAAGGACAGGTCGGGGGGGCAGCGCACGTTTCCCTGAGGAGGAAACAGGAAATGCACCGTTACAACAACTAGAAGCATCTTCCAGTCAGCAGCCGTCAGTGAGAGAGGTTCTGTTCTGACGTTCTGTTGCTTCTCACCGTGGTCACGTGCTCTCGGAGCCACGCGGCGTCCGGCCTCACGCACCAGCGCCCCTTCCGGTTGGTCACCCTGGAAACGGACACAGAAAATAACGTTTTCACCACCTGAACCTTCTGCTGCGTTCCTTCCTGATCGAGATCACGACTGAGCAAACGTCCCGGTGGACCTGAGAGAAGCTGTGATTGGCTGTGCTGGTGTGACGTCATGCTCACAGGAAGGCGTGCTGGCAGCCTCTGCGGGGCCGCTGCTCGAAGCAACTTCGGACCACGTGGATCCTCCGGGGGCTGAAGCTCCTGCAGCAGGCGATGCTCCGACCGAAGGAATCCGCTGGGGGGGCAACGCTCTTTTAGTCGTCGGCAGAGTGGGAGGGGCCACTGGTAGGTTACCGTGACGAACACATGACGTCATAACAGTTCATGCCAAAAGTTAAATGTTCTGTAAACATTCAGTACCTCATCTTACATTCTCCCATTTAACCTGGAACCACAAATAAGTCTCATTGTTCCTCAAACTGTCGCTGAGAAGTCGTTGACCAGCTGTGACGGAGCTGTTACGAAGCTGTTACGGTGCTGTGACGGAGCTGTGACGGTGTGATGGAGCTGTGACGGAGCTGTGACGGAGCTGTTACGGTGGTGTGATGGAGCTGTGACGGTGTGATGGTGCTGTGACGGAGCTGTGACGAAGCTGTTACGGTGGTGTGATGGAGCTGTTACCTCGCGGCGTGGAGAAGAGCATCATGACGGCGAGCAGGCCGAGGCAGCGGCGGGTGGAGATACTCGTCCTCATCTTCAGGATGAATGAACACGATGAGCCGAAAGCTTTAAATACACCAGCAGGCAGGAAGAGGAACCAGGGGCCCGGGGGAGGAAGGGGGGGGGGGACCATCATGCTGCACTCAGAAGGTAGCAGAGCTTTCTCCTCACGTTATGTCCACGGGTGTCACATGACCAGGAGGTCGAGGTCCTTCTTCTGTTTCTTGAGATAAAGTCCGGTGTCGTCAGCATCTCACAGTAACTTTAATCACTCAAGCTTGAGCTTTGTTTAAGATACACATGTATTGATGTGCTGACAGAAGGGTTCTCTAATGACATCAAGAAGGGGAAACACTCAAACTCACGAGACGCGCTGACAATAAGTCAGACGGCTTATATTTAAACATCCGCCGGTCCAACAATAACCTGCAGGAGCGTCACCGCGGCGTGAGGCAGGAGTCACTCACAAAGACAGACGAGATATTTAAAGGGTTCGCTGCCCTCAGCTGTCAGACACGGCAGGTACAGTCCGCTGTCGGCTGTGTCAGCGTTTCCATGGTGATCAGAGACGGTTTTAAAGCATCAGAGACACCAAAGAGGTGTTTCTAGTATATTTCATATATTTTAATGTTCAGGTGTTTTTGTGTTTATGTGTATGTAAATACGTGTGTTTATTTATACATGTAGATGCGTTTTTGTATTTATATATATGTGTGTGTGTGTGTTATACATCATGGATGTTCATTCCATTGTTTGTTTTGTATTAGCCGCGTAACTCGCGTGTGTTCTCGCGAGATCTGGCCAACAGCGCCCCCTTGTTAGTGTGTGTGTAGAAGCAACGGGACGCAGCGAGGAGCAGTGCGCGGCTAACGATAGCACGGCGCACAAATAGGGATTTAATTCACTTTCGCTGTCCGCCGACGCTCCGGGGGGGCTTCCGAGGGCTGCGGCAGGACGTCGTTTGGGCTCAGCCTGCCCCCAGGCCTTCCCGCCGAGGCGAGCGGGGACCAACGCGAGCGTCCCGCTAATCCCGACGAGGGGGAGACGCGGCCTGCTTTTGTAGCGGGCTTTCCGGTGCCTCTAAGGCGGCCAGTGCTGTTACCAGAGCCCGGGGCTTCCGCTGGGTTGTTTCTGTTCACACACACAGAAGCGGCGGATCTTTGGCGTTATTTTTGTTTCCGTAACTGAAACCTCCCCGCCGCTCATTTATATTGTTATCGGCGAGCTGCTTTCCGCATTTCTCTGCCGAAAAGATTATTTTAAAGCCGCTGCGGCCTGTTTTGTTTCCCCGGAGCCGCAGACGTGAAAACCCTCCGCGGGACAATAACAACAACAACAACGACCGTAAACGAGCCCGATGGGGCCGCTGTGCCCGGTCGTGCCGGGACTCACGGAAGCCTCGCTGCGGGGAGACGATACCTGCGCCGTGTGACACCGACGCGAGACCCCGGGACGAGCGATGGCTGCGGACTGCGGAAGTATCGCGGGGGAGACCGCTGCAACCCGGACCACTCCGCCCCGAACGCCGCCGTGTCGGTGCTGCTAGCCGGGCAGCCACTCAGTGAGGATTGTATGGAACCGAGCCGGAGGCACCGACGGACGGATTGGATGTGATTTGGGGATGAGTAACCCCGACTGCACCAGGCGTAAGCTGCTTGACATGTTGGATCTACCGACCCGGGACCGACGTCTTTACACCTCCGTCTATGCCAGACTCGCGATTTAGCGCCCAGTGGTGTTTCTTTTTAAAAACGTTTAGTGCATCTTAACCGGACTGGAAACCCCCCGGTACCGGTACCGGCAGCGGAGATGAACCCGGTGAACGCGACCTCTCTCTACGTGTCCGCGAGCCGCTCGGTGCTGCAGTGCGACCCCCGCGACCCGCGGGCCCTCGCGGAGCTCTGCAAGCTGCTGCCGTTCTTCCGCCAGTCGGTGTCCTGCCTGGTCTGCGGTGAGTGTGTGTGTGTGTGTGTGTGTGTGTGTGTGTGTGTTAGTGTGTGTGTGTGTGTTCGTGCGTGTGTGTGTGTGTTCGTGCGTGTTTTTATTTGAATGTGCTGGAACACGCGTGTGGCGGCTCCGCTGTTCACGAGGGGCTCGTCGTTGTCAGCTGTGTTTGCTGTGGGAGCGGAGCTTTAAATAATGCCGCTTTCACGGACAGTCGGAAATATCAGAATCGGTTCAACTACCGGGAAGTAAACGTGTACTCGTACCGGGAAGTGTTCGGTCTGAGGTACTGTTACATTGGATAGGGTTAGGCTGTATTTTGATTTGCATGAATTCGTTTGAGAAAAATATCTAAAATTAGAACGTAAATTCCAATATTGGGTGGATGTGGGATGTGGGAAAATCAATTAAGCGAACTTAAACAAGACTACAGACATTAATTCATTTTAAACGCGTGTGTGTGCATTATAGTAGTCGTATATACTGCGAGTAATACTACTTTGTTTACCTAAATTAAATATCTGTAGAAGTTACTACTTTCGCGCGGGGTCTGAAAAGAGCCGCCGTTTCCGCAGTGCAGTGAACGCATCGTGACACACCCCCCTCTGCGTGCCGTGTGGCAGCACCGGGGCGTTGCTCTGGCGTCGTGTGGTCGAATAACCCTTATCTCCTCTTCATCCTCTTGATCCTCCTCATCGTCAACACTAAAGTAGTGAAGGCGCACTTTACACACCACCTCCTGGGCTGTAGCGGGTGGATGCAGGGGGAACGCCCCCCCTCTGGGGTGAAGGAGGCTTTGATTACGCTCGCTGTGCCACACAGAAGCGCTCCTCACGTCGGGTTGAATGACGCAGCTGCATCCCTCGTGAGCGGCGTTGCTAAGGAAGCTCCTCTCAAAGAGCGGTTGTCATCCAGCCCGGCACGTTGCCAGGCAACGCTGTATTTTACTAAATACTCCTCAGTTTATGGGAGGAAGTGTGTAAATCGTTGAATACACATACCAGTGTATCGGTGGGGGGCGGGGGGGTGGAGCTGTGTGGCCTGTGTCTGTTCCCTGTGAATGAACCATTGCTCGCCTGCAGGGAACCTGCTGCGGGACCCCATCGCCCCCACGGACTCGTCATGCCAGCATTACGTGTGTCGGGGCTGTAAAGGTCAGAGGATGCAGCTGCGGCCGTCCTGCAGCTGGTGCAAGGACTACTCCCGCTTCCAGGAGAACCGCCAGCTCTCCCTGCTGGTCCACTGCTACAGGAAGCTGTGTCTCTACATCGCCCAGTCGCCGCTCGCCCCGCACATAGCCAGCGCCGCCGGCGACTCGCCCGAGCTCCGGGCCGTCCTCAACGAGGGCCTCTCATTGGCCGAGAGCGAGCCGGAGGCCGAGGACGGCGCGGCCCCGGCCTCGCCGCCCGCCTCGGACGCCGTCGGCCCCGACGGAGCTCCTCCGCCCGGCAAGGACCTGCAGGCGGAGCAGCCGAGCCCCGGCGGCCTCAACGGGCTGCGCGGCTGCAACGGCCTGGACGCTCTGCAGCGCGTCGCCGTGGAGACGGGCGGGGGCGTGGCCGAGCAGGAGGGCTTTTCGGAGGAGATCCCGCTGTGTGTGAGCAGGGGTCCGGGGGAGGCGGGGCTTTGTGACATTGCTTCTTTCGGGGACGACCTGAAACACGGCGGGGGGCCGTTGTTGTTGAGTGTGGAGGAGGTGCTCAGGACTCTGGAGACGGGCGCCGACCCCGATCCGACCCCCCAGCTCAGCGGACCCCACTTTCCTCCTGACTCCCCCCGCCTCTTCGCCTCCCTCCCCCGAGGGAACAGCCCCCGCCCCCTCCAACCTCACCCGCAGCCCTCGCCGCAGCCTCCCCCTCAGCCCTGCACGGCCGTCCCCCACGCCCCCCCTCGCCACCACCGCAAGCGATCCCGCTCCGAAAGCGACAGTGAGAAGCTGCAGCCCCTCCCCATCTCCACCCTCCTGCGGGGGCCTCCCCTTGGTGCCAACAGCTCCCCCCACCACCCCAACCCCGGTGCCACCACCGAGCAGGAGCCCAAGTTCCCCGCGGCCACACCCCTCCCCCACCCGGCCCCGGTGCCCAACGGGGGCCCCCCCAAGGCGGGCAAGACCGTGCTGGTCTCCAACAAGGCGCTGAAGAAGAGCGTGGAGCACCACGGGGCCCCCAAGAAGGCCTACACCAAGGCCCGGCAGGGGGCCCCCAAGCCCCGCACGCAGCCCCGAGACCGAATGCCCCCCCACGCACACCCCCACCCGCTGCTGCACCCGCCCAGCCCCTCCAAGCCGCTGTACAAAAAGCCCGTGGAGAAGAAGGGCTGCAAGTGCGGCCGAGCCACGCAGAACCCGTCGGTGTTGACCTGCAGGGGGCAGCGCTGCCCCTGCTACTCCAACCGCAAGGTAATACACCGCCGGTTAGGGTTATTGATCATTAGCTGGCTGTTTGTTCCTCGAGTCTTTAGAGCACAACAACAGGTACGACAACGTAAACAAGGGAGAAAGAAAGTTTTATGTTAATAATTGAATGTTTTTTATTATACAGAGATTTTCTTTTTCAATGAAATATAAATATTTAGGCTTCTTTTCGCTCCTTTTCTGACTGAAGCCTCCACCCGCGATGTGTTCAGGTACGCTCGGAAAGATGAAAATCTTGATGCTAATGGCGTTGTGTTCCTCAGGCGTGTCTGGACTGCATCTGCCGCGGCTGCCAGAACTCCTACATGGCCAACGGCGAGAAGAAGCTGGAGGCGTTCGCCGTGCCGGAGAAGGCTCTGGAGCAGACGCGCCTCACGCTGGGCATCAACCTCACCAGCATCGCCGCCGCGGCCCTCCGTCACCCGGCCACCAGCCCCCCCGGCGGAGCCCTGCTCAACGTCACCACGGCGACCGGGGCGCCTGTCACGGCCGCCTTCCTGTCGGGGGCGGGGCACGACAGCAGGGGCTTCGACGACTCGCTGGAGATGCGGTTCGACTGCTGAGGCCCCGCCCCCTGGTGACCGCGAGGACTTGGACTCAGAAACGGAGAAGAAGAGCTGTACGTTGGAGGGTGGGGGGGGGTCTGTAGTCTCGTTTGCAGAGCATGTTGTGTAGCTACTGTGTGTGTGTGCGTGTGTTTGTGTGTATGCGAGCGAGCGCGAGAAGGGAAGAGTTCATCCTTCATCCTCCTCATCATCACAGACTGGTGTAATTTATATGAAAATAACTTTTTGTACACGCACGTATCGGAGGACATTGATTCTATATTTTATAAGTTACATTAATCAACTCACAGAGGACGGGGGGGGAGGTCACCTGCATTCTTCAGAGAGAAGGTGGATCGTAGCTGTTAAATGATGATCAGCCTGATTGATCTCATTTAAACCCGTTCAATCACTGGTGTGTTCTTTAGGCCCTGCTTCATGGAAGCTACACACAATCTAATCGCTCCCTGTCTCCTGTTTGTGTTGTCTTTGTTTTTCATTAACATTTTCAGTATTTATTGGTCGTCTTCGACGCAGGTTGTTTTTATTTGTGTGTCTCATCGATCTTCGTGTTAGTCTCAAACGTTTGTTTTATTCGTGTTCCCTCGGGCATTTACATACCTGTAATATAACTAACATAGTTCCACAAATAAGAAGGAAAATCAAACTTAACGGCGCCGTGTGTGATTCTTTGCGGAGGTCAGTTCCTCAGATGGACAGCAGGGGGCAGCGTCGTGAAGGTTCACCTGTCTTTAGTTGTAAATGTCTTAAAGTACACACACACAAAATACATCATATTTAGTTTCTTTACTAAAAACCTGATTAAAGGGCAGTTTGTTTTTCAGATGTCCGCTTATTTATTCAAACCAGATTAAACACATCTGGTGGTGTAGTCACACAAATGCTGCGTTCATGTCCTATTGGAAAAAGGAGAACTTGAACATGTTAACATTGACATCAGTTTATTGATTTTCTCAAAACGGACTTCAGTGACCTTCATGGCCGTCAGAAGGTCATCAGACATGAAGTTAGGAATGAACATCTCCACTCGTTAAAGTCACGCTTTTGCATTCAAATCTCCGTTAACAAAGGACACGTTTCTGCTGCTGATCCCGAGAATACCGCCGTTCCAGCAGAGCGCCTGAACACACCGCTCGGAGAGGAACCGCTGAGCTGCTGCTGCCAACACAAACAAGGCCTGATTTATGGAGGAAGCCTCTCGGCGCTCGTTCGATCCGCTGAAGCTGCTCGCTGCGCAGGAGGCTGCTTAACGTGGCGGTAAGTTTGAGGGTGAATTATTACACAACGCAGAATATTTACAATCTTTCCACAAACGCATCAAGGGGACTCAAAAGAAAACACAGATAAATAAGCTTATCACAAGATAACAGCCACCAATGTGAGGAGAACCTGCGGCCGTGATGAGCCTGAACGCAAGGTCACGGCTGTGATGTCACGCGTTGGTTCGTGGCGTGCCGTGAGGAGGCCTTACAGCCGCCTGATTGGTTACCGGCATCTTTCTCTCGTTTGGTTTTTCTGGCGGTAGTCCTTCCGTTTTTACTCGTCTAGAGACTGAGACATAAACTCATGTTTACAATGTTTACTGAGGGAATAAATCAAGAGAGAAGTGGAGTCATTTCCTCATAGGCGTCTATGGGACCAGCGGAGTCGCCCCCTGCTGGTCACTACAGAGAATGCAGCAATTTCAGAACCAGTGCTCGTCTCCTCACTAGAGGACCAACACCTCTGAGAAAATCACCAGAACCTCCCCATCGAACCCCCCCCCCCCCCCCCCCCCCCCCCCCCGGTCACAAAGGGTCGATTCCCCTCCGGTTTGTGACTCTGGCGGAACGAAGGCCTCGGGGTCGAGAGTCGAGAGGCTCCCGCGATGCGTTCGTGTTCTAGCTGATGAGAAACGCCCCGAAGAAGCTGCTCCTCTCGTCCATGTCCACGGCGGACGCGTTGGTCGCGGTGACGAACAGCCGGTCGCCGGCGCCGAGCGGGAACAGCCCCCCCTGGTGGGCGGAGTACAGCGAGAACTCGGATCCCCGGGACCAGCAGGAGGTCCGGCTGGTCTTCATCAGCAGGATGGGAACCGGGTAGGAACTCACCTGCGGGGGGGAGGAGGCCCTTATTTAGTAAATAAGTGTGTTCACTTTGTAAATCTCTCGCATCTGGGTGATAAAAACAAAACGGTACATGATAAAAAGTCCGGCTTTGGAATGTTGGGAATGTTTGGAATGTTCTCTTCTTGGAGAAGATGAATCAAACCAATCAGCAGGGGGTCGTCCGCTCACCTTTTTGTAGATGTACTGCAGCAGCGGCCGGCCCCGGTCGCCGCCGCCCTCCTCCTCCAGGGGGGGGGTGTGTCTGAAGTAGGTCTGGGCGTAGACGTAGTAGAGGCCGGGCCGCGGCACCACCAGCTCCCCGTCCAGCAGCAGGACGTCCTGCAGGAAGGCCAGCCCCTTGTGCCCCTCCCACCACCAGATCTTCTGGCCCTGGACCCGCCGCCCCACGGGGGCCGCAGCTGAGGGGTCAACCGGCACGGACAGGAAGGTGAGGATTTTCAAAGTAAAAGACGACTCCGGGCCAAGAAAGGAGGCGTTTTTGGAGGACATCGTCTCTGCTCACCTCCTCCCTCTCGCGCCACTTTGGGCACAAAGCTTCCGGTGACGTGTGCCGCCACTTTGGGGCGAGGAGAAGCCTTGTCGACCATCGCGAGGGAGGGCAGCACTCGGGACACTTCGTCTGGGGGGGGGGGTAAAGGAGTGAGCGAGGGCCAGAGGAACAACTCACAGGTGTTGTCAGGTGAGTTGCTCACCTCTGACGGCCGATGACATCTGCTTCTGGTATCGCTGAGTCAGCGACTGAAGGTGAGAGGAAGTTAAGACCTTAACAAGACGCATCGAATCCTAAACCGATGAATCATTTAGTTTCCTGTGAAAATGTAATATAACTAATAACTAATAATATCTAATAACTTATTGAAGAAAGAAGTTTTACTGTTCTGTGGAATTTATACAACGTGCTCAACTTAAGACAAAGAAAAGCAGATTCAATAGAGTCCACATGAGGATGAAGTCATGTTCATTTATAACAACACGCAGACGCCGCCCTGCCAAAATAAAAGCTCATCTTACATTTGCGATCAGGAGCAGATTGAAAACCTTGTTTTATTTAAATTGCATCGGCTTTCTGTTCTGAACAAAATCTGAAAGAGACAAAACGCACTCTGTGTTTGCGTGTCTATCTTTGTGTGCGTGTCTTTGTGTGCGTGCAGGTGAGCACATTCCTGTGCTGATTAACGGCTCCATGAAGGAGTTCATTGTGCGTCTGCAGACGAAGGTTTGGATCATACAGCAGCACAGGATGCTCAGGGAAATAACATTTCATTAAAAGAAAACTTGGTAACAGTGATTAGTATACAAAATCTATGTAAATATATTTTTCTAAATGTCGTTTTTTAAAATCTGGAACCAAATTGACACCCAGATTCTGCACAGCGGGTCTTTAATGTTAACGTTAGTTTAAATCCGAGTTATGTGGATATTTGTGTCACTGAAGTCTTTCATTAAACAGAATTAAAGCTCAACATCTGCTTTACAAATCAACATCTGGCCAAACAATCACAGCCGGTGCAAAACCGCTGATGATGACGTCATAGGCGACGAAACGCGTTACCTTCTCGATGAGCAGGTGGAGCTGCTGCGTCACCTGCCTGCACGGATCCCCGCGCACCGCCGCGACGCTCTGCGGGTCCGCGGCCGTCAGACAGGACGCGCTGCTCCGGGCGAAGGTCTCCTTCATCTGTGGGGGGGGCACAGGGGGCGGGGCGTTAACAGCACGGGACGAACAGTCAGCCCGACGTCACTTGTTCTTCAGCTGCTCGTGCACGTCTCATCCGGGTTCATTACTGATTCCCGTAAAACGAATCCAGGTGAGCAGCGCACGCGCCCAAACCAGCAGGGTGAGTCTTCACAGAAATGATTACAGCTAATGATAAAAAGCTGCTTGCACTTCCTGCTTCTCTGCGTAGACGTGCGCGTTGGTGCGTGCGTGAGCGTTTAAACAAATAACAAATGCGCGCGCTGCAAAAGAAAACAAATGACGCGCGTAGAACTTTCAGGTGTCAAAGGTCAATTCACCGAGAACAAAGTTTAAGCCGCGTTTACGAACCGGAGCAGCTCGCGCGCGTCCGGCTCGCCTCCGTTATTCGCGTGCGCGTCTTACCGAGTTGAGCGCCGCGGTGAAGCGCAGCACCGTCACCGTCACCACCAGCGTCTGCAGCAGCAGCGCCAGCAGCAGCAGCAGCGCGCCGAGCCGCGGCGCGGAGCCCGACATCCCTCCGCTGCGCGAGAACAATGGCACGCGGCGCAGAGCTGCTGCTGCTCACCCAGCGGGGGGGGGGGGGGGGGGGAGGAGGAGGAGGGAGGAGGGGCGGGGGGGGGGGGAGGAGGAGGAGGGAGGAGGGGGCGGGGCCGGGCAAAGAGCCTTCTCCCGCTTTGAGTTATCCTGGAGAGTCTTCACATCTTGCATCCATCGGCAGTAATAATGACGTCAGACTAACGATGCGCTCCACAAGCAGGTCACGTGAATCCTTCGTATTCAGGCACGTGATGAGACTCCTGGACGCTTTTCTAAAAACACCCGGTTCAGGAGGACAAACCGTTTATGAAGATGATACAAATATTTAAAAAACGTACGTTTCGTTGACTCGATATAATAAAGTGGACTAATGTCCACTAGAATGTCCTCATTACATTTGTTCCTCGCCTGCTTAACGCCACATTTTACGCCCTGTTTTAAAACCTGACGTAGAAGTGGACGGAGTGGCAGGGTTCTATTCCATCCACGCGATGAAAGACTGATTTTATATGTTTGTGTCCATGAATATGCTGTCGGTTGATTATAACGTATGCAATAACATGGATCTCAGAGAATCCGTGTACCATTCGTTCATTCGTTTTTCAAAATAAAACAAACTCAAAAAACTAATAATGACTTGTTTCCTCAATATCCGTTTCCAAAACCAAAAGGAAATAACGGATAACAACTCGTTTTTCCCATTTGCAATTGTGTGCTCAAATGAAAAATGGAAAAAACAGATAACGAGCCTTTTACCCCATTTCATCCAGTTTTTATATTTTATATCGCGTGCGCACACGCGCCACCCCCCCCAGGACGGGCCGGCTCTCACTTTCATCGCGCCACGGGGTTTCGTACCGAGCCCTCTGACTCGCACACGTGTGGAACTCCTTGGTCCGTGTTTCAAGACTTCGGTTCGGCGTCTCCCCCGGATAAAGTGATCGATTTGGCACCCGTCGCACCGGGGTCCGATCTTCTCGAAGGGGGGTCTCGGACAGGGGGCTGGCGGGGACGCCCGGATGGCGGGTCACGATTGCGCATCGGTCAGGGACGAAATTGTCCAAGAAAAAAAAAGAAAAGCTCTAACCCTTGCAAGGTTGCCAAAGTGTCCAAAAATCAATCACTTTATCCGGGGGAGGCGCCGCACCGAAGCCCTTGTCCCAGCTCTGTTCCATTCGGCCCGGTAGGGAAAAAAGTCACTAAAAATGACGGTTCCTTTGCCCTCTGTGACGCCAAAAAGTACCCCAGTGAGCTTACGTTACGGGCGGGCATGGGCTGCCCGAAGCTCGGCTCTCAACTCTGGAGGTCAATTTTAACCCCAACCCGCGCTTCCAGTGCTGGCCTGTGCCTCGGCCGTGGTGCATTTCCTCCGCGGCGAAAGCCGCATGCTCTACAGCGCCCCCCGCCCACACCTCGCCGCTTCCGCCGGCCGTGAACTATTTGCTGCGCCCTCTCTCCCAGCCGGGGAGGGACGGGCCCCCTCGCCCCCGGCGGAATGTCGAGCGGGCTCCGCTGTGCGCTCCAAACACGTATAGCGTCGCCCGGGCGGGGCCGGCTCTCGTAAAAGGCGTCATCGGTCAGCGGTGATGTCGGCAACCCACCTGACCCGTCTTGAAACACGGACCAAGGAGTCTAACGCGTGTGCGAGTCAGAGGGCTCGGTACAAAACCCCCTGGCGCGATGAAAGTGAGAGCCGGCCCGTCCCGGGGGGGGTGGCGCGTGTGCGCACGCGATATAAAATATAAAAACTGGATGAAACGGGGTGAAAGAATCGTTATCCGTTTTTTTCATTTCAGCACACAATTGCAAATGGGAAAAACAAGTTGTTATCCGTTATTTCCTTTTGGTTTTGGAAACGAATATTGAGGAAAAAATTATTATTTTTTTTAGTTTTGGTTTTATTTTGAAAAACGAATGAACAAATGGTACACGGATTTCAGAGACTTCCTCTATTTTACTTTTCACAGTTTGGCTTCTTCACTCAACTTAAAGTCAGTTCTAGCATGAAAGAGAGAAGAGTTTTAAAACTTCTTTTTCATGTTGTGACGAAAACCTTTTGTTCAAACATTTTTAAAACTGCTTTTTGAGAACCGGTGTTGAAAACTTCAGCGCTTCGTTTGTTTTTCAACGGAAGGACGGAGACACGGAAAGGCCCCGAGCGCCTCGCCACCGGCCTGTGAATGGATCCTGATCCCGCTTGGCTTCTGCATCTGGAACATCTGGCCTTAATCTGCCCCTCCCCTCCCCGCCCCCTCCATCACCACCTCCACCCAACCAGGGAGGCGCTCTGCGCATAGGGTTTCACTCTGCAGCGCCTGCTGGGGGTAATCGTGTGTGTGTGTGTGTGTGTGTGCGTGTGTGTGCGTGTGAGAGGCCCAAATCAAACCCTAAACTATATCTCAGTATTTTTGTCCAGAGGTCCCTGCAACGAGGCTGTGTGTGTTACAGGCAATGTGTGTTCATGTGTGTTACATCGCTAGGACCACCAGACTGGTGGTCCCAGTGATGTAACACACACGAACACACCCACACCCTTGAGTGTATTTGTGAGATGAGAGCTGACCGACTCCCCCGCACGGTGGAGTCCCTCCCTCCCGTCCTCCCCGTCTCTCGTGTCTCACATTGCAGCCCATGTTAGCGGCGGCGGAGTAGAGGTCAAGAGGTCAGAGGTCAGCAGCGTACCTGTGGGGACCCACGAGTGACGATCACTGACCGGCCCTGAGCCGGACGCCAGGTGATCGCCTCTGATTGATCTGTTGTGATCGTAATAAGCGGATTGGACGAGGTGGAGCAACGCTTCCACATTCCATTAGACTGACATGAGCCGTGATGACGTAATGCGTCCAAGTCGATAGACTGTGTGCGCTGCGTTTCCACACGTGTCTCCACACGTTCACACGCTCGCGGTGTGACACACGTCAGGTCCTCAGCTCGCTCCTTCACCTTTGGCCTTTCCGGGGTATGGAGCATCGACCTCCAACGTCAAAGGACTTCCTGTCACGAGAGGGTGGTGCCGAAAACCGCTGTTTCATCCAGTGAAAGTCAGAGCTTCTCGTGTTAAAGCTGCATTATGTGTAGTGTCCAGCAGGGGGCGACTCCTCTGCTCCCATAGACGTCCATGAGAAGATGACTGTTTCTCTGTAGTGACCAGCAGGGGGCGACTCCTCTGCTCCCATAGACGTCTATGAGGAAATGACTCTACTTCTCTGCAGTGACCAGCAGGGGGCGACTCCTCTGCTCCCATAGACGTCTATGAGGAAATGACTCTACTTCTCTGTAGTGACCAGCAGGGGGCGACTCCTCTGCTCCCATAGACGTCTATGAGGAAACGACTCTACTTCTCTGTAGTGACCAGCAGGGGGCGACTCCTCTGCTCCCGAAGACGTCTATGAGGAAATTACTCTACTTCTCTCTTGATGTTCATTTAGTAAATTATGGTCCGTTTAAACAGACCATTAAGGAGCAGGGGGGCTTTAGGGCGGGATCCAGTCGAGCTCTCTCTCACACACACACACACACACACACACACACACACACACACTGTTAAAAGTAACCATTCTATTAGAAAGAACACAGGATCCAGAACTGAACAATGTTACTGATATCTGGGCTGAGTACACACACTCACACAGATACACACATTTACACTCCATAACACACACACACTCCCACAAATACACACATTTACACTCCATAACACACACACACTCCCACAGACACAAATACACACATTTACACTGCATAACACACACACTCCCACAAATACACACATTTACACTCCATAACACACAAACACACACTCCCATAGAGGAGGGCGACAGAGGCAGCCAATGGGCACAGCACAAACTCATGAGCCGGCCAATGAGCACACAGGAAACTTTGGGGGAATTTCCAAAGATCACAAAACATTTTGTCTCCACTTTATTTTTATTTTTTTTATGTCAGATTTGTTCTGGAGGGGTTTTAGGTTGTGTGCGTGTGTGTGTGGGTGTGCGCGTCTGTGTGCGTGTGCGTGTGTTCACGTATGCAAGGCGCTTATATGCCTGTGTGAGTGTTTTGGAGCCTATAGGTCTGTGTGTGTGTGTGTGTGTGTGCGCGCGCAACTTTAGCTTTAAACATGGCCAGAAGTATGTGCACGTCAAACTGACTCGATACCTGTCTACCTGTTTGTCTACCTGTTTGTCTACCTACCTGTCTACCTGTTTGTCTACCTACCTGTCTACCCACTCGTTTGCCTGCCTGTCTGTACCTGTCTTCCTACCTGCTGTTGTCAGTTTGTGCGTTTGTTGTTGAAGTGGATCATTCTTATTTTGGGGGCGTGTCTTAGGATGGAGGTTTAAAACAGACTCACCTCCACCTGTGATCCATGTCGAACCCCCAGCAGCTGGTCCAACATCTGGAGGAGCAAGAGGGGTCTCACATAACGAGCCTTAGTGTGTGTGTGTGTGTGTGTCCTTGTGCAGTTCATGGCCCACATTGTGGTTCTCTTCCTCCTTACCAATCCTTCTCTGTCCTCACTCCCCGTGTTTTTATTTCATAATTGCCCCCCCCCCCCCCCCCCCCCCTCGGCCTGTCAGGAAGGAGTGAACAATATGACCTTTAGTCTCAGCGATAACATTCTCCCACATGAATTCCCCGACGCGCCGGCTTTCCTCTCACATTCTCACCGGTGAGTTTCACTCTGTTTTCCTTAGAAATGATCGGCCTGTGATTAACGAGGCGGGGGGGGGATGGGCGGGGGGGGGTCTCATAACTGCTTCCAACTGCATCAAGAGGACAAAGCATCTCAACCAAGTGTTTCTGCCTAAATCCTCCTGTTGCTGATCAGTGCAGTCTGTTGTGTGTCTGTTGTGTGTCTCTACAGGAAGACACATCTTTGGTATCCAGGTGAAGAAGAGGAAGCTACATATATCTATGCATATATTTAAATAAACCATTAGAGGATATAAATCCATAAATCTCTCAGATAAAATGAGAAATGCCATAAATAACGACTCTGTGCTGATTGGCGCCATCTGCTGTGTCAAACCTTTATTCTGAAAGTGACACAAATTAAATTTACACCTGCAATTTATAACCACATTTCTTTGAATATATTATCATTTTTTAAGTAACTATATTTAATTACCTCGTAATATTGACTCTTTTAGTGATAAAACGGATATTAAAATAATAAACAATGAATTGAAGAACTATTTTAATGTAATAAATAATAGTATATCATGTTATATACAAAGGGATTACAAATGAATACATTGAACTCATTCTGCTTCCTAATAATAGTTATTGGTTAAAAGTCTATTTCCTTAAATAGAAAATGAAAAAAGAAAACCCATCCTTATAGGTCCTTAAAGTTTTAATTTCATAAATACATCACAAAACAGTGTATTGTGAACATCGTACAGTGTGTAGAGATACAGCAGATAAACTGTGACGTCAGTTATTAATCATATTTTAATTAATTGTTTCCTGAGTTCAAACCACCACCTCTGGACGTCACATGACCACAGCGACCCAACAGGAAGTGAAGACAAAGCAACATCAAACGCTCGCATGGTGTCATGTGACTGCTCAGTGACAAATCCATTCACTTCCTCCACAGATGGAATTATTCTTCCTCCGTTCATCGATTGTTGTTCAAAATGTTGAATGTGACTGAATCGATCAAACTAATCACACGTTTACATTTTTTATGCCAAAGAGAAATTCAAACTTCTGTTCATCTGCAGTAAAAAAATACGTGTTTTGTAAATCTTCAATTCATCATCTTTAGTGTCATCGGCACTAAACGCTGAATTCATTTAGTTTATTGGGACTAAACAACCTTTGTTAAAATGGCCGCCGGACCCGAGGAATGCTCATATGTAACATTCCTCCTCATCATCATCATCATCATCCTCTGCACCACACGTTCCTTAGTCACTTTCAAACATACAGTATTGCACAATCCAGTGAGTGTACGTACACACACACACACACACACACACACACACACACCTGTTTGTGTGTCTCACTGCATCTTAAAGGAACAGAAGAGAAACTTCCTCTAAAAGTTAGAATTATTAGAAGAACATTTGAATATTTGAGGCTTCTTTTGGTTTTAAAAAATAACCTGGAGTTTGTTTTCTTTATGTTAAAAGATCCGATCTGACGTTTTAATGTGGATTTATTTTTGCTTCTCTGATATAATTTCACTCACTAAAATGATGTAATAACACCGACTCACAGATGAACATCCCGTTTGGTTCGTCTCCCCACATTCATGTTTCAAATACTTTCTGACCGGTTTGTTAAATCCCAAATGAATCGTTATTACACAACGCTCACTGGCGATCATCTCCTTTGTTAAGTTAGTTTCTTTGCGTGTGATTCTCGTGACAAACTGAAGCTTTCATCCCGTAAATCAGGATTAAAGATTAAACTTTGAGATTAGCGTCACTTCCTTTTGTTCAAACAGGAAGTGCTGTTGCAGCCCGACAGGAAGTCGCAGGATTCTTAATCTGGATTTGGGATCATTGCAGTAAATAAAACGCGTTTGTTTCATCGAGATAGTTGCTGACGTTAGGCCGCCGCGGTCACATGACTACAGGAAGTGACATCCAGCCTGCAGCTTTTAAAGCTTTGAATTGAAGCCTTTTGGATCTCGGTTCTATTGTTTAAGAAAACATCGTTCAGACACTGCAGAGCCAAGCAGCTGATTGTCGGCCCCGCCCCCTCGCCCCGCCCCCTGTCCCGCCCCCTCGCTACCTCCACCACGGAGCCCGCCTACAGGTTCTGGTCCAGCCAGCGGATGTAGCCGCTCATGCTCCTCCGCCCGACGGCGGACATCACGGGGGCGAAGGCGAACACCATGCAGCCGTGGAAGCCGTCCTCATAGTGGTCGCTGGTCACCGCCACGCCGGCGTCCCGCAGGCGGCTGGCGTACATCAACCCGTCGTCCCGCAGCACGTCGAACTCGCAGGTCATCACGTAGGCTTTGGGCGTCCCGGCCAGCACGGCGCTTTCCGCCAGCAGCGGCGCCGCCCGGGCGTCCGTCAGCCCCGGCAACGCGCCCGCCGCGCCTCCTTCCCCCACCACGGGCCGGAAGCGCTTCCTGCGCTCCGCCGGCAGCAGCGCGGTCCAGTCCAGCTTGGCGCGCTGGTCCCGGGTGCTGTGGTTGTTGGCGAGGAGGAGGGGCTCCAGGGAGGCGTCGGCGCCCAGGTACTGCAGCCAGAAGCGGGCCATGAGGTGGCGGTGCAGGATGGGCACGGCCTGGTTCTGCTGGTAGGACGCCGTGTGGAAGTCCAGCGCCTGCAGCACCGGGTAGATCAGCGCCTGCAGCTTGAACGCCGGCGCCGGGCCGCGGTCCGAGCCGAGCTGTGGGAGGCAAGCAGGCGTTTAGAGCGACCAGGACCGACCCGGGAGCGGCTGAACCTTCCTCGCCGCCGTACCTCTTGGGCCACCGCGGCGGCCAGGTTCCCCCCGGCGCTGTCCCCGGACACGCACAGCCTCTGCGGGTCCACGCCGTAGCGCTCCAGGACCTGAGCTGACAGGAAGGCCCGCGCCGCCGCCAGCGCGTCGTGGTACTGGTCCGGAAACACCGCCTCCGGGGCCAGGCGGTAGCTATGGCAACGGGACCGCAAGACAACAACGGGACGAGGCATCTTGTCTTAAATTATAACGAAGGCAGAGCGCGTTTGGATGTAAACAACATTCTCCACATAACAAAGAAAACGACGAATAGTGTCGACACAATGTTTCCTGAACTCACTCGACCGACACGACCACGCAGTCCAGGTCCTCCGCCATTTTCCTGCAGAGACGGTCGTACGAGCGCATCCCTGTGGAGCACATGGGAGATTATGTCAACAACAACAAATAGTGAGATTGTGTCAACAACAACAAAGGGTTTATTCATCAAGTTGGCTCCAATAAATAAACACTCACGTGCGCTGCCCAGCGCCCACCCTCCCCCGTGGAAGTACACCACCCCCCTCCTCAGCCGCCGGCCCCCCTTCGGCTGGAAGACTCGGGCGGGGACGCCGCCCAGCTGGGAGTCGGTCACGTGCACGGCGGAGCAGGACCGAGCCTCCACCTCCTCCACCCAGGACACCACCCGGTTCAGCAGGTGCAACCGGTGACACACGCCCAGCGCGTGAGCCACGTCGCTCTGCGGGGCAAACGGGTAAATGAGGGGGGCCGTTTGAGATCGCTCTCCTGGATGATCAAAGGTCACCGACAGAGGGCCCAGATCATGTGACCTTAATGGTCACCTGTGTGTGTGTGCTACATATTTAACGACATAATAGTGTGTAGTCTGCAGGTTATTGGCTTTAATATAACGTGCTGCATTATTGTTTTTTCCTATAATGAATTCCTCCCTAGTGCTCCTCTCCTCGTGTTGTTCCTGTCTCTCAGGATGTAAACATCAACCTGTCCTCCTCCTCCTCCTCCTCCTCCTCCTCACCGCCTGAATGAAGCTCCGGAACAGCGCGTCCAGCAGCATCAGCTTGACGGGCTCGCAGACCCCCGCAGGCAGCGGGAGGTGGACGTAGAACGCGGCCAGCTGAGAGCAGCGCGGCGGCGGCGGCCAGATGGAGCCTCATCGCGGCGGAGCTTCTGCTTTCTTCTCCGGCGGTTGAAGCGACCCGAGGCTCCGCACGGGAACCGACGGACGCGGAGGAATGACACCGACTTCAGAACAAAAGAGCAGATTAAAAGTTTCCACTCAGTGACACGACCACAAAGCGGGCCACATGCGAGGAGTGTCTTATTTTGAAGTTTTTTCTTCAGGAAGTCGTGTGGGCTTTGCGTGATGTGGCTGCTGATGGGAGATGTAGTTTTTTTGGACTTTCCGACTGCAGGCCAATGTGTGAATCTGTATATATTAATATCAAATTATTATTATTGTATTCAAATAATTCTTAAATATTTCTTAATACTAACGTATTTTATTAAAATATTATATATTATAATATTTGTACGGGTATTGTACGGGTAAAAGAAACAGTTATTCATGGGTGTGAAACAAGATGTGGAACTCTAATCTAGTGCAGCAGAGAACTTATTTCACTGTTGACAAAGTGACTTTCTTCTGCCCTCCTCTGGATCTTCACTGAAACAGTAGTTTAATCTCCTGATGAATGAAGTTTGGCTGAACACACAATGATGTAGCTGAGCACCTTTTTCCACCTTGTTCAGGGACGACGTGCAAAAAGCCTTTCCCGTTTCCCATAATGCAATGGCTCTTCTGTCAGATAATTAGCTACACCTGCCTTCTACTGCTCACACCTGACTCCAGTTAGTCAACAGGCTAAGAGGGGGGGTCCACCAAAGAAAGCTCTCCTCAGTCACTCCCTGTTTTTAAATCTCAGTTGTGTGTTTTTTCGTGGAGTTGACAGAAGTGCTTGTGTTTGCCGCTTCTCTAAACGGCAACTGTGGCTGAAGCCATGACGTTTCTCTTGAGGTGAGTGTCAAAGTGTGGTCTTTTTAATGGTTTGAATCATGGTAACTCTGGGATGTCTCGCCTAGGTGGTTTCTGTTGTCCTTGATGGCTGTTGGAAGACATCAAGCTCATGGTGAGTTTAGTCAAGTTGAGAAGCTACTCCGTTGGCCGTATGTGTGGACCAACATGTCTGCTCTACAGGTTTCGGTATTGGATATGCTGAGACGCATCAAGGTAATGAAGTGCCAGTTGCAGACTATCAACCATATTTAAGTGGCGTTAAAGCTGGAGACAGATCTTCATGGAGGACTTGGCCTCGTGGTGGTGGTTCAACCTCCAATACATTTGAGGCAAGTAGCTACAACTCTTAACTAATTGCCAGTTTCATGGCTGAACCTGAAGTTCAGCAAAGACCTAATCGGTCTGTGCCAGAAACCCAGTATTCATCATATTGTCCCCCACAGCCACAGATGGCAGCTGGATATCTGCCTAAGCGACAGAAGCCCCAGATCTCCCATCAACCTAGCTATCATCCGCAACAGCAACAGCAACAGCAACAGCAGCAGCAACAACAACAACATGGCTATCCTGCCCAGCAGCAGCAGCAGCAACAACAACAACAACAACTTGGATACTCTTCGCAGCAGCAGCAGCAGCAGCAGCAGCAGCAACTTGGCTATCCTGGCCAGCAACAGCAATCTCTTGGCCAGCACCAGCAACCACCAGGCTACCCTGGCCAGCACCACCACCAGCAACAACAACAACAACAACAACAACAACAGCAGCAGCAGCGACCTGGCTATCCTGGCCAGCAACAGCAATCCCCTGGCTATCCTGGCCAGCAGCAACAGCGACGAAATGGCCAACAGCAGCAGCAACCGCCTGGCTATCCCGGCCAACAGCAACCGCCTCGCTATCCAGCCCCGGTCCCCCAGCAACCGCCTCGCTATCCAGCCCCGGATCCCCCAGCAACCGCCTCGCTATCCAGCCCCGGTCCCCCAGCAACCGCCTCGCTATCCAGCCCCGGTCCCCCAGCAACCTCCTCGCTATCCAGCCCCGGTGCCCCAGCAACCTGTCTATCCTCCCCAGCAGCCAAAACTGCCCTGCCATGGCGCTGCCCATGGCGCTGCCCATGGTGCGCAGGCGTATCCTCTCCCCTCCCAAGCGCCAGCAGAAGCAACCCCAGCGTTCTGGCTGTCACTGTTTGGCAAAGCTGCAGCGTCCTCAGGCACACCGCCAGACTGGCTCTCCTCTCCCGCAGCAGCGGCCCCAGGCACCCATGGGTCCTGGCCATCTTCTCCTCCTGCAGCAGCAGCCCCAGGCGCCCATGGGTCCTGGCTATCTTCTCCTGCAGCGGCCCCAGGCGCCCATGGGTCCTGGCTATCTTCTCCTGCAGCGGCCCCAGGCGCCCATGGGTCCTGGCTATCTTCTCCTCCTGCAGCAGCGGCCCCAGGTGCCCATGGGTCCTGGCTATCTTCTCCTGCAGCAGCGGCCCCAGGCGCCCACGGGTCCTGGCTATCTTCTCCTGCAGCAGCGGCCCCAGGCGCCCATGGGTCCTGGCTATCTTCTCCTGCAGCAGCAGGTTCCCACAAGTCCTGGATATCTTCTGCAGCTGCGGAAGCAGCAGTGGCCCCTGGCGCCCCGGCCTCCTGGCTATCCTCTCCTGCAGTGGCTGCTGCCGCTGCAGCAGCAGGCTAGCCGCTTTCTGGCTCAGATGGTCCAGCAGGCTGGCTACCCAGCAGTAGAAGCCACAGGTGCAACCAACCAGTTGTTACTATTGTGGCTGAAAGTAGTTGAGTCTGGATTATGGCCTTAAAAGCCACCTACCTGTTGACGGTGCCCTATTAGCTGCAGATATTGCAGCCAGTCTACAAACAAGAACTTTACAATTTTTGCCCAAGGAGCTCCACAAATGGTAACTTTATAGTAACATTGAGTATCGATGCTCTTCAATCGATTCCATTCCAGAGCAGCAACGGGCAAGGTGTGTGACTTTACTCTGCTTTTGTTATTTCATTTCGATTGACTTTGACTTTGACATTTCATTTTTATGTTTCAGACATCGCAACACTGGAGGTTCTACCGACTCCTTCCAATTGAGCGGTTTTGACTTGTCCAATTCTAACAAACTACTTTTCGTACCCTATATTCTCCAATAAATCTTTTACACAAGTATCAAGTGGTGGTTTATCTGATCAAAACACAATTTATATCGAGATCACAGGGTTTGGACCTGGAACTTTTGTTTGCGGAAAGCTTTGCTCAGGCTCTTGTGCAGGTGATCTTGACTATACTAAATATTGGGGTATCCCAGTGCTCGACTCAAAGCCGGAGTCTCTGCTCTGGTTGCACCCTTCTCACAGATTTGGTTTGTGGCCTTCATCAGATGGATTTCCAGGGAAAGAAAGGCGTCCAGTTTGGGGACCCCAGAATTGGTTAATGAGGTTGTTCTGTTGGTCCCTTGAGCGAGTAAAGTTCAGTTGTTCATGGAACGTCAGTGGGAACATACTCTGGGGTGAGACACGGGTTGTGGTGATGCTGGAAGGCAGACGTCTGCATTTAGGAGTCCAACGCGTTGGGAGGGAGCTTCCTTCATACGGTGAGCAGCTCAGAGACACCAGTGTAAACCGAAAGCAGACAATATATCCCGTTTGCTTCAGGGCTCCTGGGAAAGGGCCAACAACCGTTACTAGAGGGACGTCTTGAATACCTTCATATGCCTTCGGCTCTATGGACCATATTCCTTTAAAACTGGAGCTGTATCTTCTTGGCTCACTCTTATGCGGCAAGTAGCTACAATGCATAAATAATGACCAGTTGCGTGTCTTGAACCCTGCAAATACATGACCAGCCTAGGCTACAATTCCAGTATGTTTAAATTAAATGGAATTCATTTATCCTCATGACTGGTAGACGAGTCTGGCGATCAGCAGCAGACGAGCAATTCCTCGTCTTCCCCTCCCCCCCGTGGGAAGCCCAGGTTCCTCATAAGCCCAGCCATCAGACTCTGCAGCAACCTGGCCAGGTGCCGCGTTGTACGTCCCAGCAGCCAAGCCGGATCTACCTGCAGCCTTGGAGACGGCGGCTTCCACAGCAGCCAACGGTGCCAATGGCCTTCCTTCATGCCGCAGATGCCATGCAGGATTACCCAGATGCCACAGTAACCAACACGCAGTGGTACGCTATGATCACATCTTGGTATTTGCGATATTTAAAGGTAATTTAGCCAATTAGATTTCTGTCCAGTTACTATACAACTGGAGGTTATGGTCACAACATTGGGTATAGATGATTTAAATGAAATGGTTGCGGTATGCATAACTGTGAAATGGTGACCTTTCCATCAATGTTTCGTGTTTCAGGCACCTCAGCACTGGAAGTTCCACAAAGACTCCTTCCAACTGAATTGACTTATTCATAAAAATGTCCTTTGCAATTGTTCTACCTGGGTCCTGAAGGGCCATCTGTCTTCTGCATAAAGTGAAAGCTCGTGGCCTGTCCAGGCAAAGGCCGTTTGAGGATCTCTGGTTCTCTGAAGTGGGTACGTTGTCCCACGTCAGGTCTTGGGAGGGTATAGTTTTTTAAGTAGATTTTACATTCATTACTTTCTAATTTTAAAAAATAATTGTTGCCCCCATCTGATTTCTTCAAATGTCCAAGAAATTCTATTCAAGATGTTTGAATATATTTTAATTATTATGCATGTGTATAAAAAAGACTCATTTGGCTCTTCACTGAAACGGTAGTTTAATCTCCTGATGAATGAAGTTTGGCTGAACACACAATGATGGAGCTGAGCACCTTTTTCCACCTTGTTCAGGGACGACGTGCAAAAAGCCTTTCCCGTTTCCCATAATGCAATGGCTCTTCTGTTCGATAATTAGCTACACCTGCCTTCTACTGCTCACACCTGACTCCAGTTAGTCAACAGGCTAAGAGGGGGGGTCCACCAAAGAAAGCTCTCCTCAGTCACTCCCTGTTTTTAAATCTCAGTTGTGTGTTTTTTCGTGGAGTTGACAGAAGTGCTTGTGTTTGCTGTTTAGTAAACGGCAACTGTGGCTGAAGCCATGACGTTTCTCTTGAGGTGAGTGTCAAAGTGTGGTCTTTTTAATGGTTTGAATCATGGTAACTCTGGGATGTCTCGCCTAGGTGGTTTCTGTTGTCCTTGATGGCTGTTGGAAGACATCAAGCTCATGGTGAGTTTAGTCAAGTTGAGAAGCTACTCCGTTGGCCGTATGTGTGGACCAACATGTCTGCTCTACAGGTTTCGGTATTGGATATGCTGAGACGCATGGAGGTAATGAAGTGCCAGTTGCAGACTATCAACCATATTTAAGTGGCTTTAAAGCTGGAGACAGATCTTCATGGAGGACTTCAACCCCCAACGAGTACAAGGCAAGTAGCTACCAAGCAATTGGTCGCAGATTGGATTTCGGCAACGCAAGTCTCTGCCAGAAATAAGTATTCATCATTCTCTTCAACAGCCAACAGCGTTTCAGCCCCAGCGGAAGGTTCGCCAGCGGTCACAGATGCGTGGCCATCTTTACCTGCAGCCTCCTCAGGTGTCCCAACGACACGGCTACCCCGACCAGGTGCCTCGGCAACGCCTCTATCCTGCCCAGCAACAACAAAGGCAACTGCACCAAGTGGCCCAGTGGCACCTGATGCCTGGTTATTCTGCGCAGCAGCAGCAGCAGGCTGGTCATCTTCCCCAGCAACCACACTATAGTAGTTATCCCACTTTTGCCTGAGGATCTCTAGTAATGGTTTGAGCTGTTACACTTATTTATGGGCAGGGTGTGTAAATTAACTGTTGTAGGGTTTCATAATTTATTTTTAACACTGAAATGCTTTTAATTTAGCTGTTGCATTGACTTGTAAAATTCAGAAACTCTTTTGTATCTTGTAATTGCTTCAATGACTCTAATGTACTGCTTGTCCACCAACACAAACGTGTAAACGTCAGCCTGGGTAATCTGTGTATCACTAAATGAAGTTCAGTTCACTTTCGTCACTGCGTGCTGCTCTATAATCCTTTAAAATGACTTATCGCAGGTAATCTCGCCACTAGGAGGCGCCCTGCTGTAAAGTTTAAGCACCACAGAGTTGAAGAAGGCTGACAAAATGATCGCCACCGCGCTGCTCCAATTGGATCTCAAAGATCCATCACTCGGCCAATCAAATGAATTAATTCAACGCCGAAGGCGGGACAGGAAGTAGCAGTAAGAAGGTTTTTAACTGTCAGCAGGCGTGACGCTCAGTCGTTACAGGATTTCAGAAGCGTCAAAGACTGAAACGTTCAATGAACCGATATATTTAACAATCGGAATGTGTGCACGTGTCTTCTGAAGCTCACGGTTTTTTCTGTTTCGTGTATTTCCAAGGTACGTCAGCTTTGATCGGTCCGCTAGTAAGCTAATGCTAGTTCCTAACTGGTTTATGTAGCCAACTAGCATGCTAACGCTAGTTCACGGTGAAGCAGCAACGGGCTAACGTTAGACGTTTATCTAGCCGACTGGCGTGCTAATGTAGTAAAGCAGCAGCCGACGGTACATCCGGGTAACGGAACAAAACGGGCCCTGGTGAGCGCGTCCGGCCTCCGTTTCCCTGCGTGATCGTTTGCGTGTCCTCCGCAGCTACGGCGAGTCGTCATGGGCGAGGTGGAGCTGTCCTGCCGGGCCTACGTGAAGATGCACCTGCACGCCTGTCTCTTCCCGCGCTGCAGCATCAACGGGCTGCTGCTGTCCTCCGGGTCCGCGGGCGGAGCCGTCTGCGTCACGGACTGTGTGCCGCTGCTTCACTCCCACCTGCCGCTGGCTCCCATCAGCCAGCTGGCCCTCACCCAGGTAAAGGACACAGGTGTGTGTGTGTTTGTGTGTGTTTACTAGGGCTGCAACTAACAGGTTGTTTTGTAATTGATAATATTTTCGATTACTCGACTAATCTACCGATTATTTACCGCAGTGTAGAAGCGTGGAAACAGAGGCTGTAGTGTTTTGAAAAAGCCCCGTAGATCTGAATCTTTCTTTTGATCTACGACGTCGTCGATTACGTCCACTAACGGTGGCAGCCCCAGTGTTTACCTCCTGTTACTGGCTGGTGTTTCTGGCTTGATACGACTGCCTTTTACTCTTTCGATGGTTAATCACAGCAGTGCATCATATCCCTCTTTCAGGTGGACGTGTGGTGTTCACAGACACAGCAAAGGATTGTGGGATACTATCAAGCCAACGCCTGCGTATCAGACAGTAGGCGAGTGTTTCTTCACAACGCCTTCTTTCCCCGCTTGCTTCTGTTGGTGTTTCTAAACCGTTGTCCCGTTGTGCAGCCCGACTCCGTGTGCGCTGAAGATAGCCGATAAGATTTGGGAGCAGTTTGACAACGCAGTGTTGTTAATGGTAAGAATGTGAACGCCGTCCTTTGTTGCTACCTGTTGTACAGGTGAGAAACAAGCGACCAGTCAGTTTATTGAAGCTGGATTGGTTTGAACATGTTTTTTTGCTCTGCAGCTGGATGGCAGTAAGATGTCGTCAGACTATCGGGTTCCTCCCATCGTCATGTACGAGCGCAAAGATTCAAGATGGACGCTCAAAGACAAACACACGTAAGTGAGAGTCAGGAAAGCTTTTCTTCAGAGAATCTACTGGAGACGCACGCGGCGTCTCTACGTGTGGGCGAGGGGGCAGCACGGTCGTCCTACCGGAGGGTTGCCGGTTCTATCCCAGGCCCGGATACCTGACATTGCTCCTGTAGCTGTGAATGTTGGTGACTGGTGGCCGGGTGACGATGTGGAAGCTCCTGTCATCACCGTATGAATGACAACGTGACGCGTTAAAGCGCTTTGAGTGGTCGGAGGACTAAAGCAGGGTTATTTAGGTACAGACCATTCACTTCCTCCTTAGTCTACGAGTGGAAGCGAGGTGGTACTTGCATTTTGTAGTGTTGATCTTCCGCTCTTCTCACTGTCGTCTAATTATTGTAACTAAATAGAATCTGTATTAGTTTTCATTCTTCTTGTAAGATGAACCTGTTCATGTTCAGGATAATGCTGCGTCAGTGGGAGGAGACTCGGGCGATAGCCAATCAGCTGCTGGAGGCCGGCGATCACTCGCTGTTGGTGGATTTCGACGGCCACTTAGACGACATAACGAAGGACTGGACCAACGAGAAACTGAACAACAAGATCGCGGAGCTCGCCTCGCCGGCCAACGGGAACATCTAGAGGGAACATCTGGAGGGGTCATGTGACGTTAAAGAGGGAACATCTGGAGTCATGTGACGTTAACGAGGGAACATCTGGAGGAGTCATGTGACGTTAAAGAGGGAACATCTGGAGTCATGTGACGCACCAGTTTGTTTTCTTTAATGCATTTTCCCCACTGAACAGAGACATAACATAGAACATGCATAGATGACGTATGTACAGCTTAATATAACCCCCCCCCCCCCCTGTGCCTTGTGCTCCAACAGCCTCCTTATTTAAAGTAAAATCAACTTATAAACACAGTTGAACACTTATTTTTAACGCACTTTTGGTATTTGGTCTTCTTACGTTTTTAATCTTATTCGTAATGTTTCATGGTTGTAACAGAGATAAAAATAGTTTACGTCACTAACAAAATATAGTCAAATATTCAATATTGGTAAGATCAATGAGCTTCAACAGCATCTGTAAAATGTTCTCAAATGGTTTGTAACTCATTAGATAGTTAAATTCAAAGGTCTTAGAAAATCACATTTTTGTTATTTTGAAAAAAAGTGGCGAACATTTTCGACAAATATGATCTTGAACCCACATTTGTAAAAAAAAAAAAAAAAAAAAAAGTATTAATGTATAAAACTACTAAAGAAGAATAACAGAATAACCTCCGCTAGGAGTTGTGTGTGTTTGTGAGGTTTACTCTTCTGTTATGTGTTATATGTTATTTTACTGTGAGATTACAGGTTCATATAGTTCGGTTGCTAAGCGCAGGAGTTCCCAACCTTTTTTCTCTTTTGACCAACTGATAAAAACAAAAAAAAGAATAATTATCCAATGATTTACCAGAATAAAACTCACAACCCTTTTGAGGGTCTCCGCCCACAGGTTTGGAACCACTGGCTCAGAGCAGAAACACACATCACAAAGTTCCAGGAAGAACAAGACGACACAGAAACACTTGGGATTTAAAAAAGGGTTTTTCGATTAGTCGACTCGTCCTCCGTAGTCGATCTCGCGTAGTGCTGCCAGAACCGAGTTCTACTGAAGTGTTTCATAAGTGCTGCCATCGTTTAGTGCTAACCGTCAGGGCCGAGCGATGGGGGACAGAAAACGGCCACAAGCTCTTCTGAATCGTCCCTTTTCTTATAGTTTGTGCATTCAAGGTGAGAGACCTCATCGCTGGGCCCTTCGGGCTCTTATTTTGAAAGCGGCCGTCGTGCGCTCAGGCGAACCCGCAGGCCGTCGCCTCGGAGGCGTCCGAAGGGACGGAGACCAGGTTCAGCGTGATTTCGCCCAGCGGAGACTCGCTGGCGAGCGCCTGCAGCATGTCGATGGACTCGCAGAAGGAGCGCGCGCTGAGCAGCTGCTGCTCCGCCCACAGGAAGCCCACCTGAGAGCAGGTACGACAGGTGAGTCCTCGGCCCGCCCCCACGCAGCAGGAAGCGCTTACATGGACTAACGTACGAAGGTACGGAGGCCTCACCTGGACGATGATGAGTTTTCCCGTCGGGTCTTCGGCGTCGCTCAACTCCTCGCCGAAGCACAGAGTGACGCCGCAGCGCGGGGGGGCGCCGCCGCTCGAGCGGAACGCGTCAAGTTCTGATCGTAGGAGACCAAAGTGCGTCGTTATCTGATGCCGCCGCCAACTTGACCACGTTCAGTCATCTTCAATATTCGGTTATTTTATGAGCGTAGAGTTTAACATCAATGTGTTTTTCAGTGACTCACGTTGCCTGAAGGCGTCTTTGCTGAAGAGCATCGCCGGCTCCGCGTTCCTCTCCATCTTGCGGAGCCCCGCGGCGCCGTGCGGCCCCGTCCAGAAGACCCGCCCCTGACAGAGGCGCCTGCCGTAGACGCCCTGCATGCGTGGTGGTCAGCACCACCCCCTTCTCCATGAAGGGCAGCAGCGTGAGCAGCGCCTGGCGCTGCGGCCCCGCCGCCAGCGCCGCCGGAGGCTCCGGCAGCTGCACGCGGGGGAAGCGGTCCTTGGTGACGGCCGGCGTGGGCGGGGCGTGGGAGGGGGGCAGGTACGTGATGCGGACGTCGTCGTTGTGGATCTGACGCCTGAGGACCTCGACGCCTAAATAGTGGACCGCCACGCTGAAAGAGTCCTGACCTGCAGGGAGAGTGGCGCTCAAACATAACCTTTCAGAATAAAAGGTTGTGCCTCCAGAAGTAAAAGGCTTTTATTTTGTAGGGGCTCACTCGTTACCTCCCAGCGGAGCGTCGACGCTCTCCTCGATGAACACGTCGAGCTGCAGCTCGTTGAGCTCTGCAGACGGAGGCCGGCGGTCAGTTATCACTGATGATGATGATGATGCTGTGACGAAGGACGGAAGCGTGACGGATGACGTCGTTATTTTATTTGAACACGTGTGGAAACAAACGCAGCATCTTTGTCTTCGGTTGACGATAAAGTCACGCAGACGTTCACGTTATTAAAACACTTGATGGATCCGACGGGACTTGAACTCACCGTCGGAGGGTTCGGGGGCCGGAGCGGGCTCCTCCATCTGGACCGGGACGTCCCGCCACAGCTGAGCCTCCTCGACAGCCTGACGGCCGACACACGTGAGGTCAAAGGTTAATTTACAAGTTAAAGTTTCCTCTCCATTTACAAAATGCATAATTGTTTTAGTGATTCTGCATTTATTGACTTATTATTTCACTCTTTTTATTTCCGTGTTGCATTAAAATGGCTGACGTGGTTTCTGACTCCGATGTGACCTTTGACCCCAGCTGAGCAGTAAAAAGTATGACAGCATGAAGCTCACCGGCTGCGAGGGGACCTCCTCCGTCTTTATCAGCTTCACCTCCACGTCGCTGCTCTCCGATTCGCTGCTGCTCCTCCTGACGCTCCTCCTCCTGCTCCTCCTCCTCCTCATCGGCCTCTTGGGGGCCTTTGCTCCAGGCTTCTTCTCAGGAACCACGAGGCCTACGAGGAGGAGGAGACCTTCAGGCGTTAAACGTGTGTGCCAAGCTCCGCCTCCTCCTCCTCGTAGGCCTCGTGCGCCTCCTCACCCTGCTCGCTGACGGGCACCAGCCGGTACACCTTGTACGGCTCGGAGATGTCCAGCTGCGCCCGCTCCGTCACCTCGGTGAACTCGGGGCTCTTGTTGAGGGCGCAGCGGAGGCGTGTCTTCCAGGAGGCGGCGCTGTGCTGACCTCCGACCGTCGGCTTGCCCTTGAACTCCGCCCACGCCTGCAGAGAGAAAGAGGGGTCACGGAGAGGTCGACCCCGCCTCTGACCCCCGACCCCGAGCGGCTCACAGCCACCTTGAAGATGGCGGCGTCCTCGTCCCTCCTGAAGTCCTGCTTGCCGGCGTGTTTCCACGGGATGCGGAACATCGTTCTGGGGTCGTCGTCCCAGACCAGACCGGGGTACTTCCCACTGCTCACCTGTACCCGAACATACATGAGCACGTGCACACGCGTGTTACAAGACTAACACATGGGGCTGTCACAAATAACAGATGTAAATATACACAAGGAAATACAGGCATCAACAGAGTACTTTGTACTGCGTGGCAGCAGTACTCTGACAGTAATAGAGTACTTTGTACTGCGTGGCAGCAGTACTCTGACAGTAATAGAGTACTTTGTACTGCGTGGCAGCAGTACTCTGACAGTAATAGAGTACTTTGTACTGCGTGGCAGCAGTACTCTGACAGTAATAGAGTACTTTGTACTGTGTGATAAAGATAATTCTCTCTTCCTTCTCCCTGTCACGCGCACACACCTGTTCGACGATCCAGGAGCGCAGTCTGCGCGTGGACCTCGTTCTCCCCGTTGCCATGACGACTGTAAGAATCCGTAAATAATAAACAACATCAATAACAATAAACATCACATTTAAAGTTGCATCATGGATTCGTTTCCGTACAAATATTGATTAGACTTCACGCTTGAGACCACAAACAAGCTCTGATTTCCTCAAACTACACGAGACAACAACAACAACAACAACAACAACAACCACAACAACAACACGGCGACCTGTGTGGTGGCTCTCCTCTGTATATGTGTGTATATATTATACACACACACACACACACACACACACACACACACACACACACACACACACACACACACACACACACACACACACACACACACACACACGCGATACTTAAATACAGGTGTTGAATTGAGGAAGTTGGGTTTCCTTTACCTCGCTCTCGTTTCCTCCGGACTGAAGCGGACTGAAGCGGACCGAAGCGGACCGAAGCGGACTGAAGCGGTCTGGGGTGCAGCTGCGGTCCGATACCCGACTGTCGCTCTGCAGACGCTCCTTTTCCTCGAAGTCACGTGACTTTCAGGAAGCCGCCGCGTGCCAGTCAGCCCGCCAGGGGGAGCACGACAACACGCACACACACACACGCACACACACGCAGACACACACACACGCAGACACACGCACACACGCACACACGCATATAAAACCGTGAGCGGCGTTGTATATTTAGACTCGGCAGGTGAGTAAATGCGGCCTCCTGTCTCACCTTACTGCCTTAAACTGTAATCAGCTGAAGTATTAACTGATTGGAGACGTTGCACTTCTTACTGTACCACATCTCAGAGGTACATTATGTAGTTTTAGGTGGTGAATGTAGTTTCAATATGTAAAAATGAAAAGACCATTTCCTTCTAAATGGTAGTGGGGTGGTAGTATACATTAGAGTAGAAATACATCACCACTCAATGTAGTATTATAAAGTATATTTAGTAAAACAAAATAAAAAGATAAAGCCACACTTCAAAATAATCATATTTTAATTCACATATAAAAGCCGAACAGATTACAAATATTCTCACCCTTTAAATTTCTTTCTGTGTATTTATTTATATAATTCTGCCCCTAAAGAAATATTTTAAACCCACCACAAATGAATTCCTCTGGAAAAAGTATGTATGCAAAAATAAAACGAAGCGTTTGGTAATCAGGCGGTCGTCATGACGATGGGCACCAGGACCACAGATCCCCGGATCTGCCTGCGAGGTGTGGAACACAGCCGACATGAAAAGCTGCTGCAAAAACTTCTATTTGTTCCGGGGAACTTTTTCCCCGAGAGGAACCTCCGTCAGTTTCTGTGGGTCGGAGAGGAAACGCCGTCATTAGTACAACGACGGTGATGCATCACGCGTTCAACATTTCTGCTTTTATTTTGAAGGCGATGCAAAAAGGCAGTGACTCCACCCCCGAGGAGCTGGCCGGATTAGTCTCCGCCCCCACAAGGGTGGTGCCTCACCTTGAGGAGTCGAGCGAGGAAGGCGTCCTCGTCCTCGTCGCCCCCCCTCTGCGCGTCCCCCAGGTAGCGCTCGCAGGCCCGGATGAGCTCGCTGGCCTCGTAGAGGGGGGCGGGGTCCAGCGAGTGGGCGTTGACCAGGCTCACCAGGTACTCCTTGTAGTGCTTCCTGCAGGGACGCAGAGCTGCAGGTGAGACCTCCCTCACCGGATATATATATTCTATCATATATATGATATATTCTATCATATATATGATATATTCTATCATATATATGATATATTCTATCATATATATTCTATCATATATATGATATATTCTATCATATATATTCTATCATATATATTCTATCATATATATGATATATTCTATCATATATATGATATATTATATCATATATCATATATATTCTATCATATATATTATATATTATATCATATATATGATATATTCTATTATATAAATTCTATCATATATATGATATATTCTATCATATATCATATATATTCTATCATATATCATATAAATTCTATCATATATATGATATATTCTATCATATATCATATATATTCTATCATATATATGATATATTCTATCATATATATTATATATTCTATCATATATATTATATATTATATCTTCTTATGGTCCAACAGGGTGTTAAGCGCGTGTTAATAGTCAGTTGTTAGTTGCTGTCACTCACTCGCAGAGGCCGGCCTGTCCCGCCTGCGTGAGGAGGCCACATGGAGACTCCACCTTCTCGTCCTTCTGCTCCATCACACAGCAGGCCTCTGGCTCACAGAGATCAATAACACCAATGAATTCAATCAATCAACTCAAAGTGATACATTTTAACATGCGTTGTTTCTTACCGGACTGAGCTCCGTCAGACGGCTCCGTGTTGAAGTCCACGCCGCCCCTCTGCGACGCACAAACATTGTATTTGTATCGTGACGCTTTTACCTTCATTAACAGCTGCTTGGCTTCACGTCTTCAGTATGATTCTACTTTAAACAGTGACGTCTGTTCACAAAGCTCAAACATGACTTCTTCTGTGTGTTTTTTGGGCACCTGCAGCAGAGCCTGCAGGCGGGGGGGCTCCCAGTCCCGCAGGTAGAAGAGGCAGTCCCGTGGGTGATGAGCATGCAGCCCGGGGCAGCTGCACTGCGCCGCCTTACAGACCGTCTGCAGGGCACAATGCAAATCGGACATCAATCAACGACACAATATACACACGCAGTGCTACATTTTAAGCTCATTAACAGTTGGGTGGGAAACTGGAGCTTCGGCTCGAATCTACTCAAAGTAGCACACGTCTAAATATCTGCAGGTTTCCTGTTGACACCCAAAAGGCCGACAGACTAAACGCCGCTGTGGGTAGGGGGGAGGGGGGGGGGGGGGGGGGGGGGGCGGGTGGAGCGGGTGGAGCGGGTGGAGAGGGCGGGGTCACCTTGTGGTACGGGTTGTTGCAGCCGCTGCAGAACTGGTAGCGGCACTGCGAGCAGCTGAAGTGCATGCAGCCGCCTTTGGTGAGCGCGTACTGGAACCTGCAGGAGGGACAAGCTGCAGGGGACAAACACACGGCTCCGTTACGTCTGCGGGGGGGCGCCCCCCTCCCCCCCTCCCCCCCAAGTACCAGACTTCAACAGAACCCGTTATGCTGATTTGGATCCCTCTGTTGGGATTTGCCTTGTGGCTTCAATCATTCATTGTTGCTCAGGAAGGAGGAATAAAGGGGTGAGGAGGGGGGGGTCCTCACTGATGCTGTTGTCCCGGAGGAAGCCGGCCAGGCCTTGCCTCTGGTACTCTGGGTCGTTGTCCCTCTTCCACTGCTGGAACTGCTCACAGGACAGATCCTGGTGCTGCACCTCCCACTGGCGGGTCAAAGGGGGGGACGGGGAGGGGTGGACGGAGACGGGGGGGGGCTTTAGTCCCGAGGCTGAGCTGAACCTTTACTTTTGATCTGTGGAATGTGGGCGGAGATACTCACAGGCTTCTTGCACTGAGCGCAGAAACTGCGGCGGCAAGACGGGCAGGTGACCTTCAGCTGGTCGCCGTCGTTGATGAAGCCCGAGGTGCACTGGGGGGGCAGAGAGGGGGGGGTGGGGGGAGGGGAGGTGGGGGGGCAGAGAGGGGGGGTGGGAGAGGGGAAGGGGGGCGGGGGGAGAGAGGGGGGGGCATAGATACTAGGCTCACGTTTGGGTTTCATTGTGTTTTCTCTTGTTTGCTGTCGAACGTCAACAGGAACATAATATGATGTATTAATGACATCATCCCTGCCTGCTTCCCCCTTCAGGCCTCTCGCGTCCCTGCCAAGGACCCGAGACAGACTCACCTGTGTCCCAAACAACAACAACAACAACAAGCGCGTGCGTACAGGTGTGGCGACTGACGACAGGTGGACTCACGTGGCAGCACCACAGGAACTTGGGGTCCTTCATCAGCGCGTGCTCCGTCAGCTTCTTATGAAACAGCTCGTACTCGTCCGGCCGGAGACAGTTACGCAGCTGGAAGACAAAGACAAAGTCCTCGTGTGAACTGCAGGTACTCCGATAGATGTGGAGTCATAATTAGTGACATTAATATTGTAGATTGAGGTTCTCTGTTTCACTTTGCTTCGTTAAATTCCAAACGAAGACTTGTGACGAGGGTTCAGGTAGGAGCAGGATTTACATCCTTTGCATCCGATTGGACCTTTTTAAAGTGGGCGGGGCTAGGCTGTAGCAGAACCCGGATCACACACCTCCACATCCTCTCTGATCTGAGGTCAGAGTCGCATGTCACGGTCACCTGGATGTCCAGCGTGGAGAAGTAGCTGTCCAGCTGCTGCGGGTCGTTGATGTCCGGCTCGCCGCAGACGGGACACACCATGTCCCGGATGTGTTTGTCCCGCACGGCGACCGTGAAGTGGCGCGTGAAGCACTCGTGGCACACGGAGCACTGGCAGGAGGTCAGGGACTGCATCTGAAGGGGGGGATTGTGTGTCATAATTACAAGCCGCCCCGTCATACGTGTGAGCGAGGAACGGAAGGCGCCCCACCTTGCTGCGGGGGAAGGGGCTCAGGCAGCAGGGGCACTCGTTGATGAGGAGGCGCTTGATGAAGTCCTTGTCGTGCGACTCCTTCACGGCCTGGACCACGTCCTCCAGCGAGAAGGTGACGCCCGGCTCCTGCAGCAGCGAGAGGACCAGCTCGCAGCGCCCCCAGCTGGGCAGCTCGTAGAGCGCCAGCAGACGCCTGCAGGTCCTCTGAGGGGAGACAAGGAGGACGCTTCTTTAACGCTCCGGGATACGGGAGGAGCTGTAGCTATCTCATGGACGTCCACGTTGGACTTCCTGTTTCTCCTCTGTGGAACCGCCCTGTGAACACACCTGCTTGTCGGGGTGCTGGGGGTCGATCGGCGGCTCCGGCTGGTCGGTCCAGATGCGCTGGTGGAAGGGCTCCAGCAGGGGGCGCTGCAGCAGAGACAGGGCCCCCTTCACCTCCCCCCCGCTCAGCCTCAGCGCCTCCTCGCAGCGAGACGCCTCCCTGAAGCCCAGAGAGTGGAGCTCCTTCATCTGCAGGCAGCAGGGACGCGGAGCAGAGAAGCCAGAGACCATGTTTACTGAGGGAATAAAGGAAGAGGGAAGACGCGTCGCCCCCTGCTGGTCACTAAAGAGAATGCAGCTGTCGTCCCACCTTGACCTGTCTGTCTCCCAGCAGCTGCGTCACGGCCTTGTTGGTGTCGCCTCCCGCCGCCAACCAGGCCAGCTTGGCCTCGGCCCTGGAGAGCTTTGCGGCGTCACCCTTGACGACGGGAGCGCTCGGCTCCGCCCCCTCGCCGTCTCTCTCCGCCTGGACGGAAGCCGCCATGGCGCAGATTTCGTCCAGCAGGTGAGGCAGCTCCGACGTCAGCCAATCACACGGGCTAGTGTTGCTGCCGCCGCACACGCCGATGGCGGCGTACACCTCCTCGGCGCTGACGCCGCGCTTCTCTGCTTCCTATGAAGGAGACGCAAGATGAACCTCCATCTTCGATCCGTTATTGATTTACTCTTATTGGCTGAGGTCAGCAGCTGTTGTCATGGCGACCTACTCGTATCTGCTGGACGAGGCGCAGGCCGTCGTCCCTCATCATCTTCTGCCTCTTCCCCTCCACGTCCACGCGGGCCTTCGGCTGCGGCCGCGCGGGCGGCGCCGCTTGGTCCTTGGCGCCGGCCGGGTTCGGCTGCAGGGACGCCGGGGGGGACCCGCCCAGGTTGCACATCTCGCACAACACGGCGGAGCTGGTGTTCACGTAGGTGCAGAACTGGCACATCCACTGGGGGGGGGGGGGGGGGGCAGGATGATGGAGCATTCCAGTTAGCGTTCATAAAGCAGCACGTTTACCCTACAACGTTCTCCCCAAGCACGAGGGCGGAGCTTCAGAGGGCCAACCTTGTCTCCGGCCTCGGGCGGGGCTCCCGGGCTGGTTGGCAGCGGAGCGGCGGGGGGGCGGGTGGCCAGACGGGGGCGCTCACACACCTCACACAGGATGCTGCTGCCCTGGTTCACCACCGTGCAGCTCCTGCAGCGCCACTCTGGGGGGGGGGGAGCGTTCGCTTAGTCTCCTTCATTGTGAAAGCGGCTCAGTGAGTGAAGTCGGTTTGTGAGTCTCACCCGTGTTGGGAGACGAGGGCGCGGGGGGCGGGGCCTCCTGCGCGGCGGCGAGTCGCGGGCGCTCGCAGGTGGCGCAGAGGACGGCCCGCGTGGCGTTGACCGTGGTGCAGCGAGCGCACTGCCACGGGGAGAGGGAGGGGCTGCACACACAGAGGACCAATCAGAGACATTCTGTAAACGATGCGGAGTTCATCCACATTGAATCCTCCTCACCTGGAGGTTTTGGGGGGGGGCCGCCGCGGGGCTGCGGCTGTGCCCCCGGCGGTCGGGGTGCGAGTGGAACAGCTGGTCGCAGTTCTCACACAGCTTCTGGCTGCAGGTGGCGCAGTGAGCGTGCACGGCCGAGGTCCCACAGATGGTGCAGATCCCTGCGGAGACGCGGAGAGGAAGGAGAGGAAGGAGAGGAAGGAGAGGAAGGAGAGGAAGGAGCCGGAATCCCTCCCGGCTCTGCAGGCTCGGGGGGCGCTGACTTACCTGGGGGGGGCTGCTGCAGCGGGTCCCTCTTGTGCTGGTCCCTAGAGGGGTGTCGGTGGAAGAGGTCGTCGCAGGCGTCGCAGAAAGCTCGACTGTCACATGACGGGCAGACGAGAGACGGGGCAGGCGCCGCACAGACTACAGTCCCCCGCTGGAGGGGAGGGGGTGGGGGGGGGGTTCTTATTGAAGCTTCTGGCTGCGCTGTGGTTAAACAACAATAACATGCTAATGCTAGGGGGGGGGGGGCGCTCACCTGTGGAGGGTCTCAGAGGTCCTCCTGCGGAGCCCAGGGGGGGGGGGAGGGGTTTCAGGTGGCGGAGACAGGGACACGGGGTTCGTCCCCCGGCTGCTGGTCTTCACTCGGGACCCCCGCGGCCTCCGGCACCAGCTGCTCCTTATTTATTCAACACGCAAATACACATCAATACTTCTCCTTGATATAGAAAAAGCAGGAGGGCTTTTATTTTGAAGAAAACAAAAACAGGAAATGTTGATATAAATTGAAATAGTGACTTTTTTAACATGATGTGACCTGTTGAATGGATCAAAACTGAAGATACGTTTTGATGGCATTAAGTCAATACTACGGTTTATCTTGGCACACGCCCCCATAAAGGGGCGGGACTTTGAATGAGGTTTCACATGGCGGCGGCGGCGTGAACTGCGTTGGTACGGACCGGCGGGACGAGGAAGGGGACGACGTCTCTGAAGCTCTCCGGGTGAGGATGGGTTCCCTAAACACGGAACAAAAGGAACCTTTTAGCCCCCAGCTGACCTCCAGGCTTCTACCTGCCGCAGCAGCACGGACCTTCACCAGCATGTCCACCTCCGTGCGCAAGGTCATGACCTCCAGCGTCACCGCCGCCACGTGCGCCGCATCCGGCTGGCCGACGTCGTCGGGGAAGCTGAGGCCGTCCGGCTGCTGGCTGGTGTACCCGTACAGGAAGAGGACGGCCCGGCCTCCCTGGGGGGGTCACACGTTTACTCGTTGTTTCAGTGGAACCCTTCTGGTGGGGGGGGGCTGCTTCTATTCACCTTCACGGCGTCCACGGTGCTCCTGAAGACGGGGTTGTTGTGCTTGACGCTCCTCCAGTATCTGGGCCGGGCGGGACTCGTCAGGTTGCAGCCGTACTTCTCCAGGATGCTCAAGGCCTTGACCAGTCTGCTCAAGGATTCCAGGACCTGAGGAGGAACCGGACTGGACGTGAGGAAGAGGAAGAGGCGCTTTCCTTTCAGTATAAGATGCACAGGTTTCAGAGTCGCACCTCCAGTGTGTTGCTGCACTCCGTGTTCTCCCTCAACATGGTCTCCGCCCCCAGGAGGCGGTACTTCTCCGAGAGGGGCAGGAGGACGCCGGCCATGGTCTGGACCTCGGCCTTCACGTCCTGGGCCGAACCCGAGGAGGAGAGGAGCGACTGGGACCTCCTCCTCACCTCCTCCATCTGCGCCGATGCGCCGCCGCCGCTCATCGCTGTCGAGGAAAACAAAATGAAAAGGAAACAATTGATCATCTTCTGGCGCAACCGTGCTCTTTCCGTGCGTCACGTAGTAGATGCAATTATTTAACACAACCAATTAAATAGCAATCTGAAGTAAAAAAATGCAATATACACTTTAAAATATATATATACTTTATTTTGATGAAATGTGTTTTCTATGTCAATTCTTTACATACATATTTGTGTATAGTTAGAGGCGCGCTTCACCTTCGATCACGTGACCCGCGTTGGCAGCCCGGACGGATCTCAGTGTGACACACAAACACTCACGACGGACTGTAAAAGCTCAGAAGCAGCTCTCGAATCAATGAAAAGGTGTTTTAATCGTAGCCGAAGCCAACGAGTGAACAATCCCGACATCAACAATCCTTCACAGTTGAAACCGAAACTTTGGTCAGAAGCAAGATGACGTCACCTGCTGATGTAACACACCGAGGTCGCGACGCTCCGACGGTTGATTTTACTCCGTTTAAAAGTGAGAGGAGTGTTTGTTAACGGAGTTAAACGTTCTTTTAATGCATGTCAGCGGTGAATGTGTCACCTACACTAGTTCCGTGTTGTGCTGGAGCTGAACCGCGTAGCTCCAGTTTGACGCTTTAGGTTCCGCCTTGCTTCCTGTCCCGACGTTAGTTTTTCGAAATAAAAGCGGGTCCCCAAAATAATTTTTGTAAGAAATGTAATACAAAAATAAAACTGACTAAAGAACATCCAATACAACACGTAAATGTACCACATTCAAAATCAACATGAAGAGGTTATATCTTCATGTTTTAAAATTAAAATACACAACTGTACAGAATGACTGAATGAAAGAATGATCTTTATTTATGTAAATAAATAAAAACCCTGAAACCCCTGCAATTACCACAGTTTTTTATCATTCGGACATGAATTTAACTCCAAAAATCCACTTTTTATCAAGATACATAATAGTCATAATAGTTTAGTATTTTTGAGAAATGTAAACTATCAATGCTATTAAACCGATGAAAAACACATGATTTCAATTCTTTCAATGTCTAATTCATTTGTGTATTATTGTCAAGTTTTATCAAAGACATCATTGTGTTTTATTTACTTAAAAAGCAACAACAGCGCGCGTTGACGCCCAATAGGGACACGTCCTACTTTCCGCGGCGGAGGGACACGGTGGGAGGCGCTACAGATTCACGGGACAACGAAACAGAAAGCAAACTTGACGAGGAAATTAAAATAAAGGAAAATCTGCCTCGTCGCCGCGTCGTCGTCCCTCCGCCTGAAACAAACTCCTCGTTGGACTCCGCGAAGTCGCCATGTCGAAGAACTCCGGCCTGAAGATGAGCCGAGCGAACGCTGCGAAGGTGAGTCGGTCCGCTTATTGAATCGTCTCAACGAGTCCGTTTAACCGTTTGAGCCACGAACACGAGGACCGAACCGAAAGTGGACTCCTCGAGTCTCCAGCAGCTTAAAGCGACCCGCTTCAGGCCTGGTTTCCTTCTTCTCAACAGGTGGAGAACTTCCAGCAGAGCCTGAACCGTGAGGTGCGTTCACGTTCATTCTGCGGTTTGTTGTCTGTTATGCACAATAATCAACCCACGTGGTGTTCTTCAGGCAGAGAACCTGTTCTCCAGCTACATCCCGCAGAGGATCGCCCAGCTGGACGCTCTGCTGAAGGTCAGTGTTCTGCCCTCAAGATCAAGGACCCGCTCATGTGCGTCCTCCTCCTCCTTCTCCACCTCCTCCTCCTGCATGTGTGTGTGTGTGTTTGCTTTCAGGACCCTGCGTTCTGCGTCACGGACATGTCCTCCCTGAAGGCTCCTCTGGACATCCCCATCCCCGACCCTCCGTGCACGGATGAGGAGGTGAGATCACACAACTCCTCCCTCTCCTCCTCCTCCTCCTCCTCCTCCTCAGGGATCAGATCCTCACGTCTGTGCATCCACAGAATTTAAAATCGGATTAAGTCTAAACATCAGTCTGTAACTAACCTTGTTACAAGGTCTTTACTTCCTGTTTACATAGTTGATCTGGAGCTAAATAACAGAACCATCAGCATGAAGTTCACAGAACTACGACCGTTTAAAATTGCTCTTACAGGAAATGGAGACGGACAAGAGCTGCGACGACGAGAAGAAAAAGAAGAAAGGTAAAATGTGTTTTGATCTTTTTAATCGGCGCACGACTGACAGGAAGCCAACAGCCGTTTGTGGCGTTTGTCCCGCAGCCCCCAAGTGCGGCTACATCGAGGGCAACGAGAAGATCCTGGTGCTGCTGGAGAAGGTGAAGCCGGAGATCATCGCCCTGAGGGAGACCATCATCACCGTACGTTGACTCGCGTTGAATCCCAGCATGAACATTCCTTCATGGAGGCGGCGCCTGACTTCCTCTCTGCTCTGACACCCAAAGGTCTCCAGCTGGATCCAGCACCTCGTCCCCAAGATAGAAGACGGGAATGACTTCGGGGTCGCCGTCCAGGTACGCCTCGCCTCCTCCTCCTCCTCCTCCTCCTCCTCCTCTTCCACACGCTGAATCATTATTCTGTCTCACCGCAGGAGAAGATCCTGGAGCGAATCGCTGCTGTGAGGACCAAGGTGGAAGCTTTTCAGACCAACATCAACAAGTGGGTCGCGTGTAAATGCAGAGGATGAAGTATGAGGAGGTGCCAGGCGTTTGGGTTCGGGGTGCGTTCCATAACTTGTGCCCTTCCTCTTGAGTTATTCAGGTACTTCTCAGAGAGGGGAGACGCTGTTGGAAAAGCCTCCAAGGAGACTCATGTGGTGAGTGAGGATGGAGATGCTAAAAGAGCTAAAAAAAGACCTTCAAAACACACCGAATGTGGACACATCCGCCGCTGAAAGTAGTCCCCAAAAACACTCCGCTTCCTTTGATAGAAAGACCACAGCTACCAGCTGAGCAGCTTGAGCTAACTCGGGTCCTTCAGTAGCTCCTTTAGCATAGGAGAGGTGCCTCAATGCTTCCTTCAGTAGCTCCTTAAGCATAGGAGAGGTGCCTCAATGCTTCCTTCAGTAGCTTCTTTAGCATAGGAGAGGTGCCTCAATGCTTCCTTCAGTAGCTCCTTTAGCATAGGAGAGGTGCCTCAATGCTTCCTTCAGTAGCTCCTTTAGCATAGGAGAGGTGCCTCAATGCTTCCTTCAGTAGCTCCTTTAGCATAGGAGAGGTGCCTCAATGCTTCCTTCAGTAGCTCCTTTAGCATAGGAGAGGTGCCTCAATGCTTCCTTCAGTAGCTCCTTTAGCATAGGAGAGGTGCCTCAATGCTTCCTTCAGTAGCTCCTTTAGCATAGGAGAGGTGCCTGAATGCTTCCTTCAGTAGCTCCTTTAGTATAGGAGAGGTGCCTCAATGCTTCCTTCAGTAGCTCCTTTAGCTTAGGAGAAGCTGACATGATTAAAGTAAACATTCTCATCATTTGTAGATGCTAAACGTTGACACTTGTGTAGCCTTTAGTGCCTCAAATTGTGTCCAGATCTTAAACGTACAGACTTTTCGAAGCTTTGATAAAATGAAAACGACACGCTTTAACGCGTCTTTCTTCACCTCCAGATGGACTACCGCTCGCTGGTCCACGAGAAGGACCAGTCCATCTACCACGAGGTTAGAGTCGTGGTTCTCGACATCCGCGGCTTCCACGTGAGTCCGACAGATCTCTGTGAGAGACGTGTTTTGTCCCGATGTCAGAGGAGAAGGATTAACGGTGCTTTCTACGCGTTCCCCGCAGGCCGAGCTGTACGACATCGTCAGCAAGAATCTGGATAAGGTGACCAATCCGAAAGGAGAGGAGAAACCTCCCATGTACTGAGGCTGGAGGCGACAGATGTCCATAATCAATAATCGGCGTCAATCATGCTGTGTGGGGGTGACTCAATTCTGCTCAAATTAATTTAAGTTGTGCAACTCTGGGGTTTTAAGAGAAATTAATAAAAAAAGTAACAAAAAAGTGGTTAAAGTACAACAATTACTTTCATCTGGGTTTTAAAAAGCACATCGTTAAAGGCACGTAATGTATAAATATGATGGTACTGTCCCTGTAACGCTCGTGTTTATCTCCAGACATTGATTGTGTCCCCTCGTTATCCAGCAGGGGGCGGTGTCTGCTTCTTAATAGTCAAGAGTTGATCTTTACTAGGAAACGTGTTTAAAATATAACATGCTTGCGTTTAACCAATGCCTTTACACGAACACGTACAACTGTTAAGTTCATTCATTTCTGTTTTTTAATTTTATGACTAAACACTCAATGCAGCACTATCTTTGTTATATTGTCGAGCTAATAAAAACTACCACTTCCGGTTTTATCTGCACTCGTTTCCGGTTCCCGCCTTGCTGACTCCCGCCAGCTTGTCGTCCTCCAGCCTTCACGCCGGTAGGTGTGAGTCTCTGCGCACGCACGCACGCACGCACGCACGCACGCACCAGGAGTGATTCAGCGGGGCAGGGGGCGTGTCGGGGACGGGGGGGGGGGGACGGGGGCGGACAGTCTGTCTCTCTGGACAATTAAAGTCCGTTGCAGCGGCTCGTCGGCCGGTCGCGGAGCAGAGGACCGCAGGATGAACGCGGCGTGCGCCCGCTGCGGGAAGATCGTCTACCCGACGGAGAAAGTCAGCTGCTTGGACAAGGTGAGCCTCCACCTCCACCCCCACCTCCACCTGCCGCCTCCACCTCCACCTCCACCTCCACCCCCGCAGGGCTCGTTCACGTGGGTCGAACTGACGTTAGAGATCTCGCCTCAAAACCAATTACGTGGTCAATAATCAATCAGGGAACCGGTAGTTATTAACTGGGACGTTTTAGGGTATTTAGCTCGTTTTCTTCACCACTTTTCTTTTTTAAAAATAGGCTTTTGAAATTATTTTATCAGCCTTAATGACGCGATTGTTAGTTCAACAATTTCCCTTCTTGATTTCAAAACTCTTTGGCTTCGACATTTAAATCCTCCTTGGATAGTTTTATTTAGTGGTTTATTTACTCATGAAAATAATAATTCATGTATAACTATACGTTCCTCGAAATGAATGTGCTTAAAGAAAGCCTGACACTAACAGGCCGCTGATGTTTTTTGGGTGTTTGCGTGGCTCCTCAGCAATAAGTCCGTTGCGTAATGGGGATGAATTATTAATTCCTCGAGCATTCGCTGTCTGTCCTGCGAGGCGTCAGATGACGCGAAGAATATCAGTAAAGATTAAGAACCAGTTTCTACTGTTTCCCAGCAGCTGATGTGACTTTAAAGTGAGAATATAAAGAGAATTAACAGCGCGGCGAGGCTGAGAAAGCAAAATGTGGAGAAAGAGAGGAAGAAATTAGTGGAACATAAATCTGCTTCTTTTACTTTTTAGCCACGACCACAAAAAAAAACTAATTTAAAGAGAAAGAAGAAGCTAGTTGAATGAAAGTTAGTTTTAATTAATAGAATAAATTAAAATGTGACACTTTGTGTCCGTTAAAAAGCTGACCATCTTTTGTTAAAACGTGGATTTATACTCTATTCTATATAAATGTACCATAATCTCACAGACGTTCATGGGACTAGAGGAGTCGCCCCCTGCTGGTCACTAGAAGAGTTTCAGTTAAACGTGGTACTGAATATACTTAATACAAAGATGAAGATGGAACTTGTGATGTTCTCCGGTGGGGAGACGCGTGATCATCGCAGCACCTCAAAGACATCCTTTGAACACTGAGCATTTAATTGATCCTGATTCAGGACCGATCGATCTGTTTGGCAGCAAACCGACTGACTTCAGTTTCCCCCTGCGGCCCGTCGCACTTTAGTGCAGCCGCCCACCGCCTTTTATATTTAGCCCCGAACCGTCAAATCTCAAATCAACCGGGACGTGCGAGGCGGGTAGTCCCGCCCGTGACGCTTGACTGACAGGCGGGTGGTGAGGAGGGCGGGGCAGAGGCACAGCGTTGTCGTGGAGATGGTTTGTTTGTCGCATTCTGATCTCAGTGTGGGATCCTGGTGACGGGATGACGGGTTTCTGGACCATAATTTACTAAATGAGCATCATGCTGATTGAAGAAGACTTGAAACTAGAGACTGAGACCATAAACTCATGTTTACAATGTTTACTGAGGGAATAAATCCAGAGAGAAGTAGAGTCATTTCCTCATAGACGTCTATGGGAGCAGAGGAGTCGCCCCCTGCTGGTCACTACAGAGAAGTAGAGTCATTTCCTCATAGACGTCTATGGGAGCAGAGGAGTCGCCCCCTGCTGGTCACTACAGAGAAGTAGAGTCATTTCCTCATAGACTTCTATGGGAGCAGAGGAGTCGCCCCCTGCTGGTCACTACAGAGAAGTAGAGTCATTTCCTCATAGACGTCTATGGGAGCAGAGGAGTCGCCCCCTGCTGGTCACTGCAGAGGATGACGCTTTAAGACGCTTCTTTACTTTTCAGAGCCTCATTGTATTCAACATTAACGTGTGTGTGTGTGTGTGTGTGTGTGTGTGTGTGTGTGTGTGTGTGTGTGTGTGTGTGTGTGTTGTTTGCAGAACTGGCATAAAGGATGTTTCCACTGCGAGGTTTGTAAGATGACCCTGAACATGAAGAACTACAAAGGTTACGACAAGAAGCCCTACTGCAACGCGTGAGTGCTGCACGTTACGCCTGCGCCTCTCTGCATGCGGCTGCATTCACAGCAACGACAGCTTCACTGTTCTGCACGATGAGCTGATGATGAGCGACGGTGCGTTCGGATGCTTCGGCCTCCTCGCCGGCTCCGACCTTTGACCTCGTGGTGTTGAAGCTCGTATCTGTAGTCTTCCTCGTCAGTGTTCATTCGATCCACTGGAGAAGGATTCATCGACGCCCCCTCGTTTCATCGCGGAGGTGTGAACACAGCGCGCATGCACTACAGTGCATCGTGGGAAGCGTAGTTCCTTTTGTGCACATTTAACGTAACAGTCGAACTGACCAGCGCTCCACATTTAGCACAACGACGTATCCGACAAAATGGATTGAAGAGACTTCAAGTCTTTATTATTAGTAATGGTTCTTTTATTTCTCTTCCTGTGTGTCACTGATTAGCAGGCGGTGGTTCAACAAGAAGAGCAGCAGAGATCCAGTGGAATAGAACGATTCACTCCCAAATCCGTTATGCTAATTAATACTAATGAAAGCTGCTTATGTAACTGTGCAAATCAGCTGCCCATGAACATGAAGCGGAGTCTTCAAAAGGACTCCTGATCCGTCGCTCCATCTCCGTGTGATTTGACTTCAAAATGTGTTTAGAGTTTTGACAGCAGCTCAGATCGTTGCGCTAAAGAGCCGGTCGGTTACGTAACGCTGCTGCCCCCATAACCCAGATTACTGCCCCCCGATGGAGAGGAGAGGAGCAGCAGGCGACGCCTTCGACTTCAACGACACTAACGGGTCTCCGCTTGCTCTAACGGGTCAATAGTTGGTCACGTGACTAACCACTCGTTAGAGCAGAGGGGACACGGAACCCTTCTGTGAGAGGAGAGGACGGTGAGGGCAGCATACTGAGAGAGAAGGATGGGGGGGCGTTATGTAACCCTGCTGCTAATCGCTCACAGTGTCAGGAGGCTTTTGAAGTAAAGAGAGAAGAACTACTGACGGGGGGGGGCACAACGGAACAACAGACATTCCTGCCTGTTTATCGTTTTTATTCCTCTTCGTCCCAAACCAGACACAGCGTGTGTGTGTGTGTGTGTGTGTGTGTGCGTGTGTGTGTGCGTGTGTGTGTGTGTGTGCGTGTGAAGTGTCCCACAGAGCTGCTCTTTGTCTCAAAGTATTTGGTTGCGCCGAGCGAACAAAGCGTCGGCGGTTGCCCCTGGTGACGGGAACAGGTGAAGTGAAACTTCAGTGCACAATTGGTGCGTTTGTGTGTGTGTTTGTGTGTGTGTTGTGTGTGTCTTTGTTGTTTGTGTGACCCTGCGAATACGCACAAACAACATCTAACACACTGCTGGGACAGGAAGTCTCCGCAGGAGACGGACGTAACGCGGAGAGAAACCGCTGATGCTGCGTGATGCTGAGGAGGTTTCGATGGGTGAATGCGGCGCCCCCGCTGGACTAAAGCGGTACTGCCCCTCGCTGCACAGCGGGGTCCCACAGTCGGACCCTCTCAGTCCTAGGTTCTGGTCCCCGTCCCCCCCTCCAGCGGGCTTTTTATGAGACAGCCTGTTTTATCCAACTGTCTGTGTGTCTGCGCTTATTTTAACTTCCACAACGTTAAACTACGTGATAAAGGACCTGAGCAGAAGCGTCTCTCCTTTCAGACATTACCCCAAAACGTCCTTCACCACGGTGACCGACACGCCAGAGAACCTGAGGCTGAGACAGCAGAGCGAGCTGCAGAGCCAGGTGACACACATACACACACACACACACACACACACACACACACGCTGACTGACCGGTCTCTGCATCCTCCTCAGTCCTTATATGGTCACTTCCTGTTCACTGGTTGCAAATAAATACGATGGCAACCGAGAACTTCACAAACTAGAGGCTTCAGTTAATATGGAAATATTATTAAAACTAATATATATATAATATATATATATATATATATATATATTTATACACGTTGTATCTGCATGGAACGTGTAGACTCACATACCTCGACAATCACACCCCGACTCAAACGGGCTCATGTCTCCACCCCGCCGGCACCAACTGGTGAGGAAAACAAGCGCTCGGTGTGCCAGAAGAACGAGAGGTGTGTGTGTGTGTGTGTGTGTGTGTGTGTGTGTGTGTGTGTGTGTGTGTGTGTGTGTGTGTGTGCGCGCGCGCGCGCATAGCAGGCAGCAGGACAAAAGGACAGATGTCCACTCAGCAGTCAGCAGAAGGTGTGGTGCAGTGCATGATGGGATATTTGCGTGTTGTTGTTTACCCATCACTTCTCTTCTTTTCTCTCCAGACCTATTAAACGTGTATATAAATAGATTTATATATAATAATACTCTTCTACCAGTTTTCACATTAAAGTGACGCGTCTTTAGAGAAGCATGTTTCACCTCCAGCCACGTGGAGGCCACTCATCCTCCTGCTCTTCCTCCTCTTCCTCCTCCTCCTCATGCTGTGTTCTCTCCCTCGTGAAGCCCCTCGAGCTTCACTCCATCTTCTGCTGGTTCTCCGTCATGAGTCTGACATCAAATCGATCAATTTTAGCTGCTTTCAAAATGAGACCTTTTAAATCAGCACCTCCTCCACCTCCTTGTTCTCCTGCTCCTCCTTCTGGAGAGATGTCCACGTTGTTGTTTCCTTCATCCTCCTCCTCCCGTCCCTCCAGGTGATGTTTGAGTCACTTCACATTAGCTCCAGGAGGCTGATGCTAACGCACAAAGACGCTGTGCACAGTGAGTCTACCCCCCCCCCCCCCCCCTTCTCACCCTCCTTGCGTGGTGAGTGGATGTGACGCGGTCATGTGACCTGCTGGCGTGTGATAATGTGACCAAGCAGCTGCTCACGTCGATTCAGAAACGATGACACACCGTTTTTTCACGTAAAAAGTCAGAAGGTGATTGAAACTCTAAAGTTGATCATTCTTATTAGGTGGTGGGGGGGCGGAGGAGGAAGTCAGATGACGTAGGGATAATCCGAGACCACGCCCCTTTTTGTTATGAGCGGCGTGTGAGAGTGACACTGGAGGTCACTCGTTTAAACTACTGCGGCCTTCTCGTCGTGGTCGTTGTTGTTGTTATTGTTTGTGTGCAGTGGGACACGCTGGTCTTTACCAATACTGACACTTCCTGTCTGACTTCCTGTCTGACTTCCTGTCTGACTTCTTCTTCAGGTGAAGTACAAGAAGGACTTCGAGGAGAGCAAAGGTCGAGGCTTCAGCATCGTGTCTGACACCCCGGAGATGCAAAGACTCAGAAGGACTCAGGAGCAGATCAGCATCGTATGTACACACACACACACACACACACACACACACACACACACACACACACACACACACTGTGAGTGTCGGTCCTGATGTGTGCGCTTGTGTAAGTGAGATGTGACGGGTGCATTTTGGTCAGAGAGTACAACAACACACACACACACACACACACACACACACTGTGTGTCATCATGGAGGCCTCTGGCTGCGATGATGACATCACCTCCTGATGACATCACCTGGCGGAGGAGCCAGCGAGGTGAGTTCTTTGTATCTTTCTTTGAGGAGGATTAAAAGGAGGAGGATTCAATTCATCATGTCACGATGTGACCTCAGTTTAACTCCTCCTTGTATTCATGATGTATTCATGATGTATTTATAATGTATTTATAATGTATTTATAAAGTATTCATGATGTATTCATGATGTATTTATGACCAGTGGTTGCCCTGGTGACCCAGTGAGCCTCAGCAGATGATGAAGATAGACATTTTTTATGTTTCTCCCTTTTAAGACATTAAGTTAATTAAATAATGAATGAACAGGAGGAGAAAGATGATGAAGATGAGGTGGGAGGAAGAGGAAGATGATGTGGGATGAATATGAGGTGGGAGGAGGAGGAAGAGGAGGTGGAGGAGGAGGAAGAGGAGGTGGGATGAAGAGGAAGTGGGAGGAGGAGGAAGATGATGCGGGATGAAGAGAAGGTGGGAGGAGGAGGAAGAGGATGCGGGATGAAGAGGAGGTGGGAGGAGGAGGATGCAGAGAGAGGGACTGAAGCTTTCTGGATCTGAGCTTCATCATCTCAGAAGCAGAAGAGAATCTTATTATAAAAAAGTTACATAATATCAACTCTGAAATGATTTCACACATGAGCAAAGATGCGTAAAGTAAAAATAGAAAACTGTAGAAGAGCATTCCTTCCATCGTACGGAATCTTTCTGAACTCACCTTCAACACACACACACACAACCTACACTCACACACACACACACATATACACTCACACACACACACACTTACACACACTTACACTCACACACACACACTTACACTCACACACCCGGCGTGAAGGGCACGCTGGCGATAAGGCCTCGAGTAGAGGGCTAAATGTGGAAAGTCAGAAGCGATAAGAAGGAGGGGGGACCGGTGGATCCGACAGCAGGAGACAGTCGGTCGCGAGGAGGAAGACGAGGAGGACGAGGAGACCAGAAGCAGGGAAGGTCGACCACGAAGAAGACGAGGAAGCAAAGAGCGGAGTGAAGGAAAAAACGTCACCTAGGAGACCAAAGAAAAGCTGAGAGGAGACGAGAGGACAGGAGGGAGACACGAGGTCCAAGGGGTGAGGAGGGGGAGCAGGAGGTGCTTCAGAGGAGGTGACTCGTGACCTTGAGGATCTAAAGATCACAGAGTGACTTTGAGTTTAAGTACTTCTTAAAGTACTTTAGTACTTCTACCACTACTTCACTCATCAAGGTACATTTGAAGTATATTGAGTATTTCTTTTCTATTTAATGTACATATAAACTAAACTTGTATGTATTTTATTTAAGCTTTGAATCTCCTCCTCAAACATAAATAAAATACGAGACGCCGACATGGAGGAGCAGGACGCTGAGAGGACAGAGACCACCAGGACGCACGAGGAGGACGAGGTAGACACCCAGGAAACTGCAGAAGAAGACGACGGGGAGGCGGAGGAGGAGGAGGCGGAGGAGAAGAAGAAGGAGGAGGAGAAGGAGGAGAAGAAGGAGGAGGGGAAGAAGGAAGAGGCCAAGGAGGAGGAGGAGAAGGAGGAGGAGAAGGAGGAGA
>CM037914.1:14287500-14355000 GCA_021346845.1 Apeltes quadracus
GAAGTATCGGCCCAGAGGAGCCCCCCCGTCCCTCTACTCTCAGCTGGCCGACACCTCGGAGATCCAGTTCGCCCGAGAGACGAGCGAGATGCAGAGCGAGGTGCGTGGGGGGGGCGGGGCTTAGGGGCCAGGGGGGGGAGGGGGGGGGGGGGGGTGAACATCACTCGTGTGGACTGATGGTCCCTTCGCACTGTGATCGTTGTTGTTGACGATGGTGAATCTCTCACTGCAGACGAGGTACAGGCGGAGGAAGGAGGACGCGTCCTCGCTGTACTCCACCCTGCCGGAGACGCTGGACACGCTGCACGCCAGAGACGCGTCCGAGCTGCAGAGTCAGGTAGCGAGCCGCTCGCCCGCCGACGCGCATCCTTCCGTCCGTCGCGTTCTGCTGTAAATGTGCACCGTCTCCTGCCGGCGTGCAGCTGAAGTACAAGGAGGCCGTGAGGAAGAGTCGTCCCTGCGCTCTGTTCCACCGGCTGGCCGAGACGCCGCAGACGGCCCACGCCAAGGAGGCCTGCGAGCTCCTCAGCGAGGTACCCGGGGCGTCCAGCTCACCTACTTGTCTCCACGGAGACGGCGGGCTGATGAGTCTGTGTCCTCCGTCCCCAGGCGAGGTACAAGGAGGAGGGCAGGAAGGAGATGAGCATGAACCTCTACTCGCTGCTGCCCGAGACCATCGACACGCGGCGCGTCAAAGACGCCTCCGAGCTGCAGAGCCAGGTCCGTGTCAGGAAACAGGAAGTAGATCACAGCCGCTTAACGGGATCAAACCTTAAAGAGATCATCTGTAACATCACAGTCGACTATTGCAAAATGTTTGTAGGAGTAACCGATGTGACCCTGCTTGTGGCCACAGGTGAAGTATAAAGAAGGTGCGAAGCAGCAGGTGCAGAGCAGCTTGTACCATCAGCTGCCACAGACCACAGAGACACAGCTGGCCAAACATCTGTCCCAGCTGCAGAGCCAGGTGATCCCATCGACTTCTCCTCAGACTCCTGAGGAAAAGTCATCCGCTCATGTTTTATGTTCTCTTTGCTGATTCCAATCTAACGTTTACTTTGTGTCCATCGTCTGGATTTAGCTAATCACCGAAGCTACATTTCACAGATTCCCAGTGAACACATCACGATAATGTGAGCCTGAACGCATCATGAACTGAGGAGCCGTAGTAAATGTTCACTGTTCAAAGTGCAGAACCAGTACAAGGAGGCGGGTGAGAAGGAGGCCAGGACGCCTCTGTACTCGCTCCTCCCTCACACCATGGAGACGCTGCACGCCCGGGAGGCAGCAGACCTCCTCAGCGAGGTCAGAGGTCACCCGCCCGCCCGCTCTGATATCTGAAGCCGGTTTCCCTCCAACGTGCAAACGTAGCCTTTTCCCTGCAGGTGAAGTACAGAGGGAGCGTGAAGGAGGCGCTGGAGGAGGCGCTCTACTCCTCTCTGCCCGACACCACGGAGACCAGCTTCTGCAGAGAGATGAGCGGCCTGCAGAGCCACGTGAGGAAACCAAATGTCTCATTCTCGTCTCGTTCTGGGATGCGTAGACGTCCTCCATGGAGCTTTCCTCTGATGTGATTTATTAAAATACCCCAGAGAGCGGCGTCTTTAAGCTCCTCCCACAATGTTCAAATGGTGACTGAATACGTCCTTTGATGAGACATCTGGGTCAGATGGACTGAGCTCATATTTTATTAAATAAAACTAATAGTCATTCATGAATTCACCCTCCGACACGTCGCAGAGAGACGAAATAAACGCGAGATCTCTCCGTCTTTTCCAGAACAAGTACAAGGAGGACGGGAGGCGGAGCCTCTCTCAGAGTTTCTACTCGCAGCTTCCGGAAACGTCCGAGACTCGGTTCTCTAAAGCGGCGTCGGAGCTGCAGAGCGAGGTGAGAGGAGACCAGAGACACACAGGGAGCCTCCGTGCTCACCGACAGCCAGCGGGGGTTTGGGAGAAACAATGTTTTGCAATTTTTCCCAAAATGTTTTTAAGAAAAAACAAATTTCTTGAAACAAAACGTTTCGAAAGAAAAATAACTTTTTTTCGCAAAAATTATTTCTCTGGAAAAGAAAAAAGAATAATCCTGAAACAGCATTTACCAATGAAAGAATGTCTTTTCCAAAACGTTTGAGAATGATTTTTAAAACAGTTGTGTGATTTCTTTGAAAGCTTTGAAGCTCATTTCTGCATGTTCCTCGGTCAGATGAAGTACAGAGAAGCAGGACGGAAAGCGGCCGCCGGCTCGTTGTACTCGACTCTCCCGGAGACGCTGGACACGCTGCACGCCAGAGAGGCCTCGCAGCTGCAGAGCCAGGTGAGCACAGACGCATGCTGGCGAGGTAGCGACCTGCTGTGTGCTCAGTGTTAGATCCGTGACCTCGTGACCTTTGCCCCGTATCCTTCCAGCTGCATTACAAGCAGAGCCTGGAGCCCGCCCTCTTCCACCTGCTGCCCGAGACCAACGACACCGTCGCCGCCAGGCGCCATGCGGAGCAGCTCGGCGAGGTGCGGCCGGCTTCCTGCGTCCTCGTGTCCTCGTTAACGCTTCATCAGTCACGGCTCCTCTTCCCCTCGCCAGGTCCAGTACAAAGAGGAGGCCAAGAAGGAGGCGAGCGTGGCCCTGTACTCCCTGCTGCCCGACACCGCTGACACCCAGCATGCAAAGGGGCAGACGGACATGCAGAGTGAGGTGCGTTCACTAAACGCCGTTACTCCGCATCTCACTTGGATTTCTGAGAAATAAAAAAAAGATGTCGCCTCTCAGGTGAAATACAAAGAGGCCGGCAGGAAGCAGGCGTCCACGTGTCTGTACGGCGGCCTGGCCGAGACACTGGAGACGCAGCACGCCAAAGAGGCCTCGCAGCTCCAGAGCCAGGTGAGCTCCCCCCCTGACCCCCCCCCCCCCCCCCCTCCGGGGCTCCTGCGTGTGTTTTACCTGCCGTGGTTTTTCCTGCAGGTCTCGTACCGAGCGGCCTGCAGGAAGGAGATGGCGAGTCCGGCTTACGGCCGGCTGGCCGACACCTCGGAGACGCAGCTCGCCCGAGAGCTCTCCGACATGCAGAGCCAGGTGAGAGCGTCGCCACGGCAACGGGAAACGGGCAGGTTCAAGCTACGAGGCGTACCGGTTTACACCAGAGGGGGCGCCACTATCCCCCCTAAAGCAGTAACTCTGCCTGTGTGTGTGTTTGTTTGTTATTGCGTATTCCTGATGTAGAACAAGTACAAGGAGGCCGGGACGAGGAGCCTCCCTCACAGCTTCTACTCTCAGCTGGCTCAGACCAACGAGACGCAGTTCGCTCAGAGTGTGACGGAGCTGCAGAGCGACGTGAGCGACGCATCGATGCTTCATACTTATTGATACAGAAAAATAACGACAAAACCACCCGGAAGGCTTAAGACACACGCCAACGCTGCTTATTATTCTTATTTACCTGCCTTTTAATAATAATGATACAAATAATAATGATGATAATTATATTGATAAAAAATAAACAATGAGAATATATAGTTATAATATAATAATACTGGTATTCTAATACAAAAAGATAGTAGTATAAGTAATAATGATGATATAATAATATAATGCTTTAATAATTACATCAATGGTTGTAAATATAATAATGTATCTTTTTTATTTATCTATGCTTACCAAGTACACAATAATTATAATTGTATTATTTTTGGGTGTTGAAACTTCTAATAAAAGGAAAACAAAAAAATAAAATAAACAATAAAAAGGAATCAAAGGTCGTTTTGTGTTTTTCAGACCAAGTACAAGACGTCGGGGCGTCGGGACGCCGGCGTGTGTCTCTACTCAGTGATGCCCGAGACGCCTGGAGACACAACACGCCAGAGAGGCGTCTGAGATGCAGAGCCAGGTACACACACACGCACACACACACACACACGCACACGCACACACGCACACACACGCAAACACATGTACACACTCACACACACATGTACACACACGCACATGCGCACGCACACACACACACACACATGTACACACTCACACACACATGTACACTCACACACACATGTACACACACACACACACACAAACACATGTACACACACACAAACACATGTACACACACACATGTACACACACACACATGTACACACTCACACACACATGTACACTCACACACACATGTACACACACACACACACACAAACACATGTACACACACACAAACACATGTACACACACACATGTACACACACACACACACATGTACACTCACACACACATGTACACACACACACACACACACACGCACATGTACACACACACACACAAACACATGTACACACACACACATGTACACACACACAAACACATGTACACACACACACATGTACACACACACAAACACATGTACACACACACACATGTACACACACACACACACATGTACACACACACACACGCACACACACATGTACACACACACATGTACACACACACACACAAACACATGTACACACACGCACACACACTCACACACACACACACACACACAGACACATCGGCCTCCTCTGAAGTCGGTGCAGCTTCTTCATGAATAAAACATTTCTGTTCTTTTATTCTTTTATAAAAGTGACGATATTTAATACGTCAACAATCACAACACAATGTTTGTGTGTTTTACGTTTGGTTACTTTGTGTGTCTGCAGCTGAAGTACAAAGACGAGGTGGAGCCGTCGGCGTCTTTGTTCTCCACCCTCCCTCAGACGCCGCAGACGGAGCGGGCCAAGGAGGTGACGGAGCTGCAGAGCCAGGTGAGCGCCCCCCGCGGGTCACGTGACCGCGGCACAGCCAATCACGGAGTTATGACGTCTCTACATCCGCCGTCTCTGCGTCTCTGCGTCGCAGGTGAAGTACAGAGCGGCAGGGAAGGAGGAGGCGTCCTCGCCGCTCTACCGCCTCCTCCCCGAGACGGCGGAGACGCACTTGGCCAAACAGATGACGGAGCTGCAGAGCGAGGTGATCGCACACCTGCTGCCCCGTTTGCCCCCCACCTTTCCCCCCTGAGTCTAAACATCGACTGTCTCCAGACGAGGTACAAGAAGGACAAAGAGGACGCGTCCAACGCGCTGTTCTCTCTGCTGCCCGAGACGCTGCACACTCAGTTTGTGAAGGACATGGACGGAGACGCACAGCGAGGTGAGGATGTCCATTACACAAATACACAACAACAACAACACGGTGTCATAATGTAAAGTGAAAATATTAAATATTAAGAAATAATTTGCATTTCTGTATTTTAAACGCTGTTGTTGTGTGCGTGCGTGCGTGCGTGCGTGTGTGCGTGTGCGTGTGCGTGTGCGTGTGTGTGTGTGCGTGCGTGTGTGTGTGTGCCTGTGTGCGTGTGTGTGTGTGTGTGTGCCTGTGTGCGTGTGTGTGTGTGTGTGTGCCTGTGTGTGTGTGTGTGCCTGTGTGCGTGTGTGTGTGTGTGTGTGCCTGTGTGCGTGTGTGTGCGTGTGCGTGCGTGCGTGTGTGTGTGTGTGTGTGCGTGTGCGTGCGTGTGTGTGTGTGCGCGTGTGTGCGTGTGCGTGCGTGCGTGTGTGTGTGTGTGTGTGCCTGTGTGCGTGTGCGTGCGTGTGTGTGTGTGCGTGTGTGTGCGTGTGCGTGTGTGTGTGTGCGTGCGCGTGCGTGTGTGCGTGTGTGTGTGTGTGTGTGTGTGTGCGTGCGCGTGCGTGTGTGCGTGTGTGTGTGTGTGTGCGTGTGTGTGTGTGTGTGTGCCTGTGTGCGTGTGTGTGTGTGTGTGCCTGTGTGCGTGTGTGTGTGTGTGTGTGCCTGTGTGCGTGTGCGTGTGTGTGTGCGTGTGTGTGTGTGTGTGTGTGTGTGTTCCAGGTGAGGTACAGGCTGGCTGGGAAGCAGAAGATGGCGTCTTCTCTTTACTCCAAACTTCCAGAAACCCTGGAGACCAAACGCGCCAAAGAGGCTACGGAGCTCCAGAGTGAGGCGAGTGTCTCCTCAGAGCGCTGAAGACACACACACACACACACGTGTCCTCATCACACACACATGTGTGTCCTCATCACACACTACCGGAGGATGTTTCTGGTTTTACTCTACTTTTGTTCAGCTGAGTAACAACAGAGTGAACAGAGAAGGAAACGAGGAAACATCTCATTGTTTCCTCTTTTCTGCTGACAGAAGAAATACAAAGACGAGGGGAGGAAGGAGAGGACGACGTCTCTGTACGCACAGCTGCCCGACACCTCGGAGACACGCAGAGCCAGAGACATGAGCGAGATCCAGAGTGAGGTACAGAGACACACACAGAGACGCACACAGAGACGCACAGAGACACACACAGAGACACACAGAGACACACACAGACACACACAGAGACACACACAGAGACACAGAGACACAATCAGAGAGACACACAGACACAATCAGAGAGACACAGAGACGCACACAGAGACACACACAGAGACGCACACAGAGACACACACACACAGAGACACAATCAGAGAGACACAGAGACACACACAGAGACAGAGACACAAACCCTTTCAGAATAAAACACCTTGTGCGTTTTGTCTCCAGAACAAGTACAAGGAGAGCGGGAAAAGGGGGCGGAGCTCCAGCGCCTTCTCCCGCCTCCCCGAGACCAGCGACACGCGGCTCTCCAGAGCCGTGTCCGAGATACAGAGCGAGGTACTCCACCCAGCTGCACCCAACACCATCTAATATCATATAACTCCACCTAACTCCATCAGTAGAGCTCCACCCGGCTTGTGCGGCTCCCGTGTTTATTTTAAAGCGATGGTGGAACTGCGAGTCCTTTCTGTCTCGTTCTGCAGGTCCGATACAAAGCGGCGGGGAGGAGAGACGGCGCCGCCCCGCTGTACTCCACCCTGCCGCAGACGGCGGACACGCTGCGCGCGAAGGAGGCCTCGGAGCTGCAGAGCCAGGTGGGGACACGCAGGCCTCCCTGGACGGCAGCGGCATCCAGGCGTCTGACCGCTGTGCTTTCCTCTGGTCTTTGGCGCAGGTGAAGTACAGGCGGGACGGCCGGAGGGAGGCGAGCGCGTCTCTGTACCACCGGCTGCCCGTAACCACGGAGACGCAGCTGGCCAAAGGGCAGAGAGACGCGTGCAGCGAGGTGAGAAGCTCCTCCCCTGCACGCAGGAAGGAGGACCTGTTGGTCTGCAGGAGATGTGACGGTGCTTGGTCCTCAGGTGACGTACAGAGAAGAGGGGAGGAAGCAGGCGACGAGGAGCCTCTACTCGCTCCTCCCGGAGACGCCGGAGACGCAGCACGCCAAGCAGCTGTCTGAGATGCAGAGCGAGGTGAGGGCCCTGAACGCCTCGTACGGAGGCCTCATTAACCCTGTGACTTACATGAGGGTTCACTTTAACTGTTACCAATGAGGCACAGATAACCCTTTGTGTTCTATAGTGGAAGGAGTTTTTATTACAGTGAAATTATAGTATTACTATTTTATATAAATTGAATAAACACGGCGACATCACATCTTCAGAGACATAAAGGCATATTGATCGGTTATTGGAGGATTTAACGACCTTCCTTTCGTCTCCAGACGAAGTACAAGAAGGATAAAGAGGACATGTCCAACGCGCTGTTCTCTCTGCTGCCGGAGACGCTGCACACTCAGTTTGTGAAGGACATGGCGGAGACGCACAGCGAGGTGAGCACGAGGCGATCGCTCCTATTGATCGCTCCTATTGAACCTGCATTGATCTTTAAACGTATTTATTTATTACGCATCAGGCCCTTTGTCCCGTACGCTCTGGTTTTTCTTCTCCGGGACGTCGCTGCTCGCAGGCCGCAGATAAGAGCAGATAAACCGGCTGCTCGTCTATTCCGGGCTCGTTATCAGCGCCGCTGGATTCCTCATTCAGTTTGCATCTGCTTCTCCTGCAGAGCGGCCACCCGAATGCAGCTGAAACAGCAGCGGTTTCTCTTATTATTGTTGCTGTCACGACCTTTGACCCCCCTCATTTGCTCCACAGGTCAAGTACAAGGAGGCCGGGAAGAAGGAGGCCGGCGTCTCTCTGTACCACCGGCTGCCCGAGACGTTGGAGACGAGGCGCGTCAGAGAGCTCACAGAGCTGCAGAGCGACGTACGAGCTGGAGAACTTTTACCCTCGATATTTTCTCCGTCTCCAGATGGGGCTAGTTAGCTAGCCAGCTAGCTTCTCCGTCTCCAGATGGGGCTAGTTAGCATGTAGCTATTCTGTAACGAGCGCCTGGCTTTAAATCGAGGTAAAGCAAAGTAAGCCGTGATGGTTCCTCCTCCAGAACAAGTACAAGCAGAGCGGGAAGGCGTCCATGTCGTCCAGTCTGTACGCTCAGCTGCCGCAGACCGTCGAGACGCAGCTCGCCGCCAAGATGTCCGACCTGCAGAGCGAGGTAAAAGAAACGCAGCGCGGACGCTTTGTGCGCGCCAGGTGCGCTGCGAGGGAGCGTGACGTGTCCGTGCTTGTGTTCAGAGTCGGTACAAGGAGGACGGGGTCAGGAGCCGCTCTCAGAGTCTCTACTCGCAGCTCCCAGAAACCTCCGAGACCCAGTTCGCCAAAACCGTCTCCGAGCTGCAGAGTGAGGTGACAATGTTTGCTTTTTAACCCTTAAATTGGTTTGTGGGCCGACGTTTTGAAGCGTTGTGTTTGGGGGCGTAGCTGCGGCCATCTTGGATTACGTCCGTTGCCATGTGGTTGGAACCAGTGAACAGGAAGTGACTATATTAGGACTGAGGAGGAGAACATTTCCAAGCTAACAGGGCTAACAGGGCTAACTGCCGATGTCCTACTCAGGCCAAGTACAAGGAGGCGAGCAGGAAGGAGGCGAGCAGCTGTCTGTACCACCAGCTCCCTGTAACCATGGAGACGCAGCACGCCAAAGAGGCGACCGAGCTGCGGAGTCAGGTAACGACGGTCTCCTCCGTCTCTGTCCCTCCCCGTCTCTGTCCCTTCCCGTCTCTGTTCCTCCCCGTCTCTGTCCCTCCCCGTCTCTGTCCCTCCCCGTCTCTGTTCCTCCCCGTCTCTGTTCCTCCCCGTCTCTGTTCCTCCCCGTCTCTGTCCCTCCCCGTCTCTGTCCCTCCCCGTCTCTGTTCCTCCCCGTCTCTGTCCCTCCCCGTCTCTGTCCCTCCCCGTCTCTGTCCCTCCCCGTCTCTGTCCCTCCCCGTCTCTGTCCCTCAGCGGTCCCTTGTTCACCTGCCACCTGTCCTCCCCAGGTGAGGTACGCGGAGGGCGGCAGGAAGGATCAGAGCACCAGCCTGTACGCCGCTCTGCCTCAAACGCAGGAGACGGCGTTAGCTAAAGCCGCCATGGAGCTCCAGAGTCAGGTGACTTTCAGCATGAATAATAACAAAATGGAGTCTGTGTTATTTGTATTATTTCACTTCCATGTTTCGTTTGCAAAGATCTAAATCTGAAGCTCTCAGATGAGCAGAGGAGAGTGAGAGCTTTGAGTCGCTGCAGATGAAACCCTGTAAAGTTAAATGTGTGTGTGTGTGCGTGCGTGTGCGTGCGTGCGTGTGTGTGCGTGTGCGTGCGTGTGCGTGTTGCAGAATAAGTACAAGCAGAAAGGCAGACAGGAGATCAGCAGCAGCGTTTTCCACCAGATGGCAGAAACCAAAGAGACGCAGTTCCTGAAGCAGATCTCTGAGCTGCAGAGCGAGGTGAGCCGGCGTGTTTCCATGACGACCAGGAGATGCGCTTCACGCCCGTACGTTTAGTGATGCAGATATATATATATATTTAAGGTTAAAGCGCGATGTCGCTGCACATAAAGTAGTTAATTGTGCCTTAAAGATATTTATGCTGTTTCCTCTCACGCTCTCTTGTGTGAGTTCAGTCCATCAACGCAAAGAAAAGAACATTTTTCTTTTTTTTGGTCCCTTTTTCTTTGAAGCTTTGTGAATTAAGTGATTTTTTATTTCCTCTGAATTGTCGTTGTCTGTTTTTATGGCTCCATAGAACGATGTATTTTCTGTATGTTGCTTCTTATTGTAGACGAAGTACAAGAAGGACAAAGGGGACGTGTCCAACGCGCTGTTCTCTCTGCTGCCGGAGACGCTGCACACTCAGTTTGTGAGGGACATGGCGGAGACACACAGCGAGGTGAGCACGAGGACACGAACACAACGTTTGCGTCCTGCATCTGAAATGAACAGCTCACGGTTCAGATCCAAAAAGGAGCTTTTGCTTTTTGCTTTGTCTTCATCCGTTCGGCTCGTGGAAGGTTGTTGTCCGTTATCCTCTCACACCGGCCTGTTGGAGTCTTTAGAATCCTCTAATCCTTTAATAAGTCCATTCAAATCTGTGAATGAATCATCAACTTCAAGCAGACAAAGTAAACGTCTCTTCAACGTCACGTCTGTGCAGCGTCATAAACCCTTCAGTTATTATCAGTGATTATCAGTGATTGATCAGTGATTGATCAGTCATTGATCAGTCATTGATATCTTCTTCTTCTCTCAGAGTAAATACAAGGAGGCGAGTAAGAAGGAGCTGGTGAAGAGTCTTTACTCCGTCCTGCCGGAGACCAAGGACACGCAACACGCCAAGGAGCAGAGCCAGCTGCACAGCGAGGTGGGAACGTAGGGAACGTAGGGAACGAGCTGCAGACAGAGGGAGGAACGTAGGGAACAAGCTGCACACAGAGGGAGGAACGTATGGAACGAGCTGCACACAGAGGGAGGAACGTAGGGAACAAGCTGCACACAGAGGGAGGAACGTAGGAAACAAGCTGCACACAGAGGGAGGAACGTAGGGAACGAGCTGCACACAGAGGGAGGAACGTAGGGAACGAGCTGCACACAGAGGGAGGAACGTAGGGAACGAGCTGCAGTGAGGGAGGAACGTAGGGAACGAGCTCGTAGGGAACAAGGCGTGTCTGACTTCACACCCGGTTGTTGTTGTTGTTGTTGTTGTCGATGCGTTGCAGAAGGCGTACCGGCAGGACGGCAGGAAGGAGGCCGGCTGCAGTCTGTACGCCATGATGCCAGAAACCATCGACACGGTGTTCACCAGAGAGCTCACCAAGACGCAGAGCGACGTGAGTCCCCGAGGCCGCAGCACGTATGTGTGAGGTCATCGCGCGCGTGTGTGTGTGAGGTCATCGCGTGTGTGTGTGTGTGAGGTCATCGCGTGTGTGTGTGTGTGTGTGTGTGACAAGAAGTTCATTTTACTTTAGGTATGATTCTTACATCCATTTGAACTCTATTCATATGCACATACATGTATATGAATGATCTTTGATGTAACAGACACACTTTAACTAAAGCTTACCGGTGTTTGTTTACGTCTCATTGGAAGTAGAAATGTCTTCTATAAGTTCATGAAGGATGGTCACACTAAACTATCTGAGGCAAACTAAGAATACATTTTACATGACGTCCCGTTCATGGTTAACACAAACACACACACACACAGACACACACACACACACACACACAGACACACACACACACACAGTGTTGGCATCGTTTTGTCTGGCCTGAAAACAAAGAGCGGCTGTGTGGTGCTCCGTCGCCTGAGGACACAACCACACACACCACCTGCTCCCACACACACACACACACACACACACACACACACAGGACCCCCCCTCCCAATACAACCACATTTACATAACCACCTCCCACACACACACACACACACACGTACCTGCTCTGACCACACACCTGTGTGTACTAAAGCTAAAGTATACAAAGTGAGCTGCATAAGTGCGTAGGGCCGAAGGTCAAAGGTCAACACGGTCTGCTGGCCAGTCTGCACATGCTGAGATGTCTGACAAAAGCAGAACTTTTATTGTGATAGTCTGTGTGGTTTCCTGTTGACAAAGAAGCTCAAATGACGGTCGACCAGGTAAACGCTGATCAGCTAATGTGTTTATTAAACTACAATATCTAAAGGAGAAGAAGAAGAAAGCAGGTTCATATTTGTTGAGTGACTCTTCCTCTCCCCTCTCCCCTCCCCCCTCCCTCCTCTCCCCCCGTAGAAGTCCTATAAGGAGCAGTATAACCGGGAGAAGGGGAAGTCGAGTTACTCCTCCATGGGAGCGCTGCCGGAGGTGGAGCACGCCATGGAGGTCACCAGGAAGCAGAGTGAAGTAAACACTTATAAAGGAACCAGAAGATGATTGAAGACGACGTGAACATGAACAGATAACGTTTCCTTAAATATGTAAACAGTGAAAAGGTTTAATATAATTCCCCATGAATCAGAAACTTATGGTGACAAAATGTCAAACGCAAAGCTTCAGAACCGTGTTACGCATTCTAATGGCGTCGCCATGGCGACCGCGTCCGCCGCCCCGTGACTGACAGCCGCCCCGTGCTGCCTTCAGGTCGGCTACAGGAGCGGCCGCGCAGAGCTCCGCCTCTACAGCTCGGGGGCCGACCGGCCCGACATCCTCCACGCCGCCAACGCCGCCAAGCTGGCCAGCGACGTGAGTGTGTGTGTGTGTGTGTGTGTGTTTGTGTGTGTGACCTCCTCCCGTCCAACATTTGTTTCCATGACAACCGTCACCGTTCACCAGCTGTGTCATCTGAGTGGCACCGCTGATTATTAATAGAAAACACGAGGAAAAGAAACGTTTTCCTTCTCCTTTCTCTTCATCCTCTTATTCCTCCTCCTTCTTCCATGTTGTTAGTTTTGTGTCGTTTCCTGTGCGTGTGTGTTGTTTACTGTGTGCATGTGTGTCGTTTCCTGTGCGTGTGTGTTGTTTACTGTGTGCGTGTGTGTTGTTTACTGTGTGTGTCTCCACAGGTGTCCTATAAGAGCCCCCCTCAGCCTGTTCACCCTGACGTGTCCCTGTTGGACAGAACCGACATCCAGCACCTGAACGAGGCCTCAAAGTTGGCCAGCCAGGTAACGCACACACACACACACGCAGTGTCTACCCAGCATGCATTGGGAAAGCCCCTTGCTGAATAACCTCACCTTCCCCAGGTGAAGTACAAGGAGAGCTTCGACAGGGAGATTAAGGGCCTCCGGCCGAGGTACAACCCGCTGGACTGCGTCTCCTTCAGCACCTCACAGGCGGCTGCTGCTCTGGCCAGTCAGGTGGGTGAGACGGTTGGTCACATGACAACACAATATATATGGGTATATATATTGTATATATACTGTATGTGTCGTCATGACAACGCTTTCTTCTCCCGGACGACGACTCATCGGAATAATCCGATCTGTTCCCGACCATCCTGACAGTGTGTGTGTGTGTGTGTGTGTGTGTGTGTGTGTGTGTGTGTGTGTGTGTGTCTTATTCACTTTGACTCAAACTCATTCACCCTGTTGTGTGGGCGTAACCATGGCAACCTTTTTGTGAGTCAAATAAAGAACGAGTGTGGGATGAGAGCTGGAGAAGTTGAAGAGGGTGCACACACACCTACACACATGCTTTCATCCAGATACACACACACACACACACACACACACACGCCCCTGGGTCGGGTCCAGCGGGCTCGCCGCCCACTCACCACAGAAGAAGAAGAGCCGCTCCACCGATGCAGCTTCTTTATGAAGAAAACTGATCGGGCAACAAAGTGTCAGATGAAAGGCTTTTAAATTCACACCTGCTCCTCTACGGGTCCCTGAACGCACCACCCTTTCCAAAGCGAAATAGAGACACATACCCAGGATGCATCAGTTCATCCACCTGTCCTCCCGTCCTGCAGGTGAAGTACAGGACCAACCAGAAAGCAGAGGGCTCCTCCGACCTGCCCAACCTCCTGCAGCTGCAGCACGCGCTGCACGCCAGCAAGCTGCAGAGCAACGTATGACATCATCGCTGCTGGGGCTCCCCCCGCTGGAGGAGTACAGATATACACCTGTGTGTGTGTGTTGTGTGTGTGTGTGCATACTCAGGTGGAGTACAAGAAGAAGCACAAAGAAGAGCAGGCCCGGTTCCACACAGCGGTGGAGACAGCCGAGCAGCTCCACCACAAAGAGAACGCCGTGCTGCACAGCCAGGTCGGTCGCCGTGGCGACGCCGCCTCCCTCTGCTCGTCAGAGCTCTGTCTCTGTCTGTCTCACACGCTCTGTCCCTCTCTTCAGGTGAGGTACCGAGAGGAGTACGAGAGGAGCAGAGGTCGTTGTCAGATGGAGTTCGGCGACACTCCGACGTACAAAGTGTCAAAAGAAGCTCAGAGGAATCGGAGCGAGGTGAAGCTCCTCCCCCTCACATTCGTCTTCATCGGTGGTTCGGTCTCGTCTTCTTCATGTGTCTCCGTCCCTCAGAGGGAGTACCGCAGGGACTATGAGGAGCAGATTAAAGGTAAAGCCTTGATGGACGTGGACCTGACGCCCGGATACCTGACAGCCTGCCACGCCAGCAGCCTGCTGAGCGAGGTCACGCACGCACACACACACGCACACACACACACGCACACACGCACACGCACACACACACACGCACACACGCACACGCACACACACACGCACACACACACACACACACGCACGCACGGACACACGGACACACGCACACACACACACGCACACACGCACACACGCACACACGCACACACACACACACAGGCACACACCCGCAAACACACGCACACCCGCACACACACACACACACACGCACACGCACACACACGGACGCACACACACACACACACGCAAACGGACACACACACGCACACACACACGCACTGTGTTAAGTTAAGGCCTTGAAAGACGACAAAGAGACACTAAAAGACTACATTTAGATACAAAAAGAAGAAGAAGAAGAAGAAACAAAACAGAAACAAAATGAGACCCGAGTAAAGGGACAGGTAGGAAACAGAGACCGTCAGTAAAGATTCATTCCCTCGGCGTGTAGAAGGCGTACAGGAAGGACCTGGAGCAGGAAGTGAAGGGGCGGGGCTTATCCGGCGTCGGGCTGCAGGAAACACCTGAGCTGCTGAGGGTCAAAAGAGCCTCTGAGATCCAGAGCCAGGTGACCCCTGAGTGACCTCTATGTAAGCGCATTGGGTCGTACACATGAACACACACGTGATGTGCGTGTGCGTGTGTGTGCGTGTGTGTGTGTGCGTGTGCGTGTGCGTGTGCGTGCGCGTATCACAGAGGTCCTACAGGCAGACGGACCAGCTCAGAGAGAACTGCTACGGGACGGTTACAGACACTCCGGAGCTGCTGCACGCCTCCTACCTCAAAGACGTCTACAGCCAGGTGTGTGTGTGTGTGTGTGTGTGTGTGTGTGTGTGTGTGTGTGTGTGTGTGTGTGTGTGTGTGTGTGTGTGTGTGCGCGTGTTAGGTAACCACACAGCGCGGTTGGGGCTTCCATCACATCGGTCAGTGAGACTTCCTGTCCCCTCTGTCCTCACAGAAGAAGTACAGGGACGAGGCGGAGCGTCTGAAGGGACGCTGCAGCCTGGTGGCAGAGACGCTGGAGACGGAGCGAGTCAAAGCGAACCAGAGACACGTCAGTTCTGTGAGGCTCCTTCTGTTCACACCTGGTCACATGTCACATGTCACATGTCAACATGAACATGAACAGTTATTGATCAACTGTTGATTGAAGCGGCTCTCTGTCGCCCCCTAGCTGCACTACTCCTGGGACTCAAAGCTGATGAGAGGCCTCATGTCCTCCGTCACCGAGACGCCGGAGCTCGTCCTCGCCAGGGAGAACGCCAAGAGGATCAGTGACGTGCGTGCACGTCCACATGAGCGTGAGGAGACGCAGGAGGAGACGCAGGAGGAGACGCACGGCTCCTTTAACTCTCTGCTCTGCTCAGGTCTGCTACAGGGAGGAAGTGGGCCGAGGCACCGCCGTCAGCAGCACGCCGGAGATGGAGCGCGTCCGCCGCAACCAGGACAACATCAGCTCGGTGACGACACGCACGCACGCACGCACACACACACACACACACACTTGATTAAAGATGTTCTCCTGTCTGTCTTGCAGGTGAAGTACAAGCAGAGTTCGCTGAAGGCCTCGAGTGTCGGTGTGACTCCAGAACTGGAGCGAGTCAGACGGAACCAGGACAACATCAGCTCGGCAAGACACACGCACGCACACTCACAGACACACACCTCAACACACACACACACACAAACACACTCACAGACACACACACAGACACACACCCCAACACACACACACACACACCCCAACACACACACACCCCAACACACACGCACACACAGACACACATTCCTTCCCAGAGTGACGTCACACGTTGCGTCGTGTGTGTGTGTGTGTGTGTGTGTGTGTGTGTGTGTGTGTGTGTGCGTGCAGGTGAAGTACCGGCGCGGGCTGCAGGAGATGAAGGGCCTGAGCTGCAGCGAGCTGGACACGCCCGAGTACCGACGCGCCCGCAGGTCACAGGACTGCGTCTCCATGGTAGCGGCCCGGCTGCCACGCCTCCCCTCGCCATGGGAGGAGCTAACACGAGTGATGTGGCACCGTGGGCGGAGCCGAGGCACCGCAAACTAACGCCGACCAACGCGGAGGGCAGAGCTGCATGTGTGTGTGTGTGTGCGTGTGCGTGTGTGTGTGTGTGAGTGTGTGTGCGTGTGCGTGTGTGTGAGTGTGTGTGTGTGTCCGTCCACAGTAAAAGATTTTTAAAAAACATTCACTGTCTGTGTGTGTTTTTTTGCTCACTGACCAATTGCACCCTGACATGTGTGTGTGTGTGTGTGTGTGTGTGTGTGTGTGTGTGTGTGTGTGTGTGTGTGTGTGTGTGAAACACTTCTAACACCGATATGTGTGTTGGGCCTCTAAATTCTTCCATGGCGTTTCCATGACAACGTGCCCCCCACAGGCCAAGTACCACGAGGACTTTGAGCGGGCGCGCGGACGAGGCGGCACGCCGGGATTGGACGAGCCCGGCATGGAGCGCTACCAGAGAGCCAATCAGATGATGGGGGAGGCGGGATACGGCAGGGGGCCCCACCCACAGGCGATGGAGACGGACAGACGACCGGGAGGCATCATCGTAGGTCAGTCACCTCGCCACAAAATGCAATTATCATGCAAAATGTGTGAAAACTGGCACACATTTCGTGTCATTGGGAAATTATTTATTATTACCAGCTTGTCTCGAGTTTCTTCTTCTGTGGTTCTTTTGTGTAGAACGTTCTCCTCTGCGGGTCGTCAGCTGGTTTCCTTTCATACTTTATTTAATACTTTACGTTTCAGACACATGCAGGCTTCCTCTGATAATGACCTGCTTTTGTTAGAGCTCACATATTCTGTCTGTGATGATCTTAAATGACCCCCCCCCCCCCCCGCCCCCCCCCCCTCCCCCGTCTGAAGACCTGAAGGTGTGGAGGACGGACCCGGGCTCCATCTTTGACTTTGACCCTCTGGAGGACGACGTCCAGTCCAAAAGCCTCCGCAGGATGTCTGGTAGTTCAACAGAAAACACATGAAGAGACGACGAGGCTTTGACAAAGAGCAGCGAGACATTTTCTGTTTTCTTCTTCTTCTTATATTTCATTTAATTTAAATAATCACGGGCTAAAACGTGTAAGTGTGCAGGAGACGTTTGAGCCTGATATTTAATATAAGGGACCCGTTTACGTCCTCTTTGACTTCCCTCCTCTCCCCCCCCCCCCCCGTCTGTCAGAGCGCATCGAGCAGCAGGTCCTCTCTCTCAGCAGTCCGTCAGCTCGCTGACCTCTGACCTCTGGGACCACAGCAGCGCTGACACTCCCGGTACCTCCCCCCTCGCGTGGCCTCCTCCTCTCCCTCCTCTTTAGCCTCACAGGTCGCCGGCGGCGGAGACGCACGCCTGCATGTCTTCCTCCTAACCCCCCCCCCCTTCCTCCTCCCCCCTCCTCCCCCCAGGACTAACTCCACGTTTGAATCGCAGCACAGGAGGCTCCACCTCTCGACCAATCGGAGGGCCGAGCGCCTCACTCTTCTTCTTCTCTCGTCTTCCCGTCCAGCTCCCGTCCTGCCTGGAGCCTACCACCAGGCCGTGCACATGCAGCAGCATCACCATGGTTACATGCACCAGACCAGCATGTCCTCCGTCAGGGCCGTCACCTCCCCGCCGCACGCCGCCGCCATGGTACGTTGGGAATTCTGGTGTCAGTAATTATATGATATTACAACAGAAGAACCGTAGCGTAATAACTCGTATGCCCCCCCCCCCCTCTGGCCCGCAGCGCGTGTACCGGGCGCTCTACGACTACGCCGCCCAGGACCACGACGAGGTGTCCTTCAGGGACGGCGACGTCATCGTCAACGCGCAGCCCATCGACGAGGGCTGGATGTACGGCACCGTGCAGCGAACCGGCAAGGCCGGCATGCTGCCCGCCAACTACGTGGAGTCCTGCAACTAGGAGCAATGTGAGCGAGCGAGCAGGAAGGAGGTTATGATGAGTATCTGATCACACAAACAGTGATTCATCCCACAGAACACCAGCAGATAAGCACTAAAGCACTCAGACACTTTCTGTCAACGGAGCTCGTGTTCTGAGGTGAAATCACTGTTACTGTGAGTCGCTCGTAGAAATCCACCTCTAAGCATCACGGCTTCCCTCTGAGACGGAGAGGACGTTTAATCTGCCGTTACATTCAGTATTCCACGCGGAGGAAACAGGAAGGTTCGAGCCTTTAGAAGCTTTGCAACTATACTATTGACGTATTCTTTTTTCAAGCAAATTCGGAATAAGAGGATTTTTCGAGTGGAGGATGTAAAACGGGGGCAGTTCAGGTCGGATAGTTGGGCGAAAACGTTAAAAAGTAAATAAGTAAAAAGACACAGTTGAGTTTCTGCGTCACCGTGGAACTCACCATTCATCCGCCGCTGAAAATAGTCCCCAGACAAAGTTGTCGACCCATTTGATAGATAACAAGAATAAATACATGTGTTTTTTAATATTTACGTCTCCAGGAGGAACCGCAGACAGGAAGTCCGGCGCATTAAAGGACGCAGTGTTTGGTTTCCATGTCTTTTTAATTTAGTCTTTTAAGGATAGAGGAGAATCAAAGCGAATAACGCCACCAAAGGAGGAACCCTGTGTGGATCGTGATTGGTTACTTCTTCTTTGAGGGTCGCACACTAACCTCTGTGTCTGTGAGGGCTTCACCACCTCGCTTCCATCTGACTATCTAACGGAGTTTAAGGGTTCTGTACGTCGCAGACGCTTCTGATAACCCGTCCTGATGTTTCAGGATATATTCGACCCGTTTGTGTTCGTGCGTCGTGTTTTTTAGGGTTCGCTTTCTTGCTGTGGTTGTTTGACTAACTCTGTCACAATTTGTCATTCTAGCTGAGAGCATTTTTAATTCCATAAAAACTAGATGGAATAGAACATGATTTACTGAGTATTCATATGTTAACTGTTGATTTTGTTTGTTTGTTTTTGGCTTTTTTGTAAAGTTTTTGATTTAGTATGTCACAGATGACTAAGTTTATTCACGTATTATTTGAAGTTATACATCACTCATTTTCAGTTGTGTTTTCTTTGCCTTGTGATGATTACAGAGTGTTGAGTGATAGGAATAAAAAACAGATAATTAGAACAAGTAAAGTGGTTCTTCTCATTCTGACTGTCGATTGCAATGTATATATGTTTCATATTAATATTACTATATGCTAATATATTTAGGTATTAACTGAAAAATATTATGTTTGTTTTCCGGCCAGGCCTATACTTCCGGTGTTTCGTTAAAATTGGTTCCCCAGTGGATTTGTGTTCCCCCCCCAAAAAATAATTTAACCGGAGCACAGTCCTGTGTCCTGTGAATGTAAAAACCTCTTAAAATAAATACTCTTAAACACATCCTGAGTCGGACCCCGACTATTTAACGTAACGACTCCTAGTCTATGACGTAACTGAGTCACTGAGCACGGCCTTCTAGGATTGAATAGGAACAAACTTCACCGCAACACGTATGCGCATGCGTCGTGATAACAGAACCGGAAGCTGCTCTCACAGCCTGGCTGTCTACACTGAATGAGAACGCACTGATTTCGCCTCCGACATGATGAAGTTTCTCCCTAAACTGCTGCTGATCGCGCTGTTCGCCTTCCCGGCGACCCTCCTCGTCAAAGGTGAGTCTCGCCGCTGCCGGGTGTGGAGGAGCAGTGTTCAGTTAGCCGATAGGGTTCAACATGCTACGTTTAGCTAGCTTGGCTAACTAGCTGCTGTGGAAGGCCTTTCTCCATTTCACACGGATTTGTAAAATGGATTCTTTCTCACTCATTCGGCGAGTTTACGAAATATTCAAATGTAGCGTTTCCTCGTTTTTAATGTTTTAATCAACTTGTGTGATAGTGTGCAACATATGTGCCGTTACTCCGCCTGCTTAGACTGACGTGTCCTTAGCCCGTTAGCAGTTAGCTTTCAAGCTAAGTAGCTCCGTTAGCCTTCAAGCCAAGTAGCTCTGTTAGCCTTCAAGCTAACCCTAACCCTGGAAAGCAGCACAAGTAGCTCCGTTGGCTGCCACTGTCGTTTCCCGACACTGTCACACCTTAAACTCCCTCTTTTTAAGAAGGTTTAGCATTCTCAAGTAACTGCACATGTATTTCAGAGGGGTGTGGTGAACTGATGAAGTGCTACTTTGTGTTTACAAACTCAAGTCTTAGTGTTGTGATGGATGTTGGTGATGAACTAAAGGGTGAATGTTAGTGGGAAGCTGACACTCGAACCCTCTCCTTCCTCCTGTGTGACGCGTCTCTCTGCAGGAGTCTTTAATCTGTTTAATGCTTCTTCAGGGACGGGGGTGAGCGCCCAGGACCTGATGGAGGACGAGGAGGCCGTAGACGAAGACGTGGTGGACGACGTGGCGACTGAAGACGAGGACGACGAGGCGGAGGTGGAGGACGATGAGAACGTGGAGCTGGTGAGGGATTAGACGTCTCACTCCTTCTCCCATTTGCTTCATCAGTTCCTGGCAGCTCGTTACATTTTGGAAGCTGATGACGTTGATGTTCTTCCTCTTCACGAGGGGAGATGATGATGATGAAGATAAAGCTCCTGTTTAAATAAACTTTGTTTGCAGACGGAAGATAAAGAGGAGGAGGAGGAGGAGGCGCTGGTCGGAGAGGTGAAGGCTTCCCCCAACGCAGACACCACCATCCTCTTCGTCAAAGGAGACGGTAAGAACTCTTCTTCCTCTTAAGGAGGTTCCTCCATACTTCCTTATCTCCTCAAGCAAAGAAAACAAATGACCTAAGACTAATTGAGTGAACCTTTATTTCATTTTGGTAATAAATTTATATTCACGTTCATTCACAGCTTTTTGAAATCAGCTGTGTGACGTCAGAGAGACGATGTTTCAGATGTTTAACGGCAGAATAAACTCTTTTCCTCCTCCTCTTCCTCTTCCTCGTTTCCTTCAGACTTCCCAGCCAACGAAATCGTGAAGTTCCTGCTCGGCTTCTCCAACAAAGGCCCGGAGAACTTTGTGGTGGAGTCTCTGGACGCCTCCTTCCGTTACCCACAGGTACGCCCTCGTGCACTCGCGACCTTTAACCTCTTCAGGACATCAAGATCAATCGGTGTCATCGTAACCGTGGTGATGTAAACAACCAATCAGTGGTCCACAGGAGGAGGAGCTAGTAACGTTAGCAGCTAACGGCTAACCAACGGAGCTTCCAGTCAGTTGTTTAGTGATGCGTTCAGGGACTACTCTGTGAATATTAAGTTATTGCGATGTGTTTATGGGTAATATGTAAAATGTAGGGTTTTTTTGTGATAAACTTGATTTAAATCCAAATGTTTTCCTTTTTAATATAAAATAGTGGATCTGAATTATGCTGAGTTTAGCTTACTTACACTAAACTATAAGCACATTAATTTATAGCATTAAAAACACAATTAATATTAAAATGAGTGCTGTCAGATAAACTGGAAATCAATCACACATGGTTATCCTAAATGTCCCTTCATGAATAAAACAGCAAAAGGTTCTTGGGAATGATTTGCCTGGAAAAAACATGTTGATGTAAATTAATTTAATATATGTTGGCGTGCTGGATTAGTTTTTTTGTTTTGTGGGTGACATTTGTAGGCGTGTCCCTCAAACAGCATCAAGTAGCTGAGTCACAACATGTAAAGCGAAACGTTTGGAGAGAAAACCCATAACAACGTTAATCTCGCAAGAAATAAGCTGACGCCGTTAAAATGGGCACTAATTAATTACAATTAAAATTCCAATGTTCTATTCCCTTTTTGAAGTGTTTGATGGAGAAAAGCAGTGATGTAGATGACATAAACAAAGTGAACATTTATTATTATTATTATTATTACATCACCTATAATGACGTAATGGCGGCTCTTCTGACTCCGCCCCCTGACCTTTAGGATTACCAGTTCTACATCCAGAACTTCACGGCGCTGCAGCTCGGCATCGAGGTCCCCGCCAGCCGGCAGGCCACCTTCGAGTACTCCTTCATCCCCGCCGAGCCCATGGGGGGGCGGCCCTTCGGCCTGGTCATCAACCTCAACTACAAGGACGCCAGCGTAAGGCCCCGCCCCCTTCCCCCCCATAGCGATCCATGAACTGCTTCACCGCCATTAAACGAAACGACTCAAACCGTTTAAATGCGTCAAATATCCTGTAGGGCTGCAACTAACGATTATCTTGATACGCAATTATTTTCCCGATGAATCGGATAAAAAAAACGCATTGAAAAGCTTTAATTTCTAACCCTTTTATTCTGAAACAGAACAAATTCACATTGCAAAAAATACTTCAGAAAGTAGACGTTGCTCCTCAATCATTTACAAAGAAAAATACAAATCATAAAATTTAACAGGATTTGTCTTCACGTCAGAACTTCTCTACACTCAGACACACAAACTTTAACTCAGACACACAAACTCACACTCAGACACACACACGTTCACTTGAAGCTAAAAGCTAAATAGCAAAAAAATAACCAAGTGCTATGAGATGAATTTAAATGGGATCTGTAAATAGAGGCTTCTTAGTTTAATGAATCACTGCGTCGCCCCTTTACAGGCGTAACAAACTACCGTAAAACCCACAGTAGATGCGCATTAGGCTACCGTACATGACGGCATTAAAATACAAATATTCTTGTCAAAAATAACCAAAGCGAAACACAAAATACATACACAACCGGTTGAAAAATGAAAGGTCCAAAAAAGGCGAGTAAATAAAAACGTCGCTAACAGCTGTCCTGCTGCTTTTAGCGAGCTAACGCTAACGTGATCAGCTGCATGACGAGTAAACCGCAGCAGAAGAGCTGCTGGAGGCTCCTCGCGTTCCTCGAGGAACGTTGACTTTTTGCTCGGCGCTCATTGAGGCGTAATAATGACGCGACACAACGAATCGATCATTAAATTCTTTGCGTTTTAATCGATTCGTTGTTGCAGCCCAAATATCCTGCAAACGTTTCCTTTCGTCTCAAAGTTCCTCTCTTGAGGTTTTGATTGGATGAAAGCTGTTGCCGTAGAAACAGGACTTTTGTCCCTCTGGAGGTTTGACTCGTTGTTGAGTCTCTCCCTCCTGCAGAAGGGACGTGTCTCCGTCACAGTGGACCAAAGCACTCGTGGCGTCCCGAGGCGTCCTCACTCGTCCCTGTGATGAACAGCGTTCTCTCCTCGTAGGGGAACATGTTCCAGGACGCCGTGTTCAACCAGACGGTCACCATCACGGAGCGCGAGGACGGACTGGACGGAGAGACGTAAGCGTCCACGCCGCTTCCCCTCCGCCTGGCGTCCCCTCCCTCACTGACTCCTCTTCCTCGTCCCTGCAGCATCTTCCTCTACGTCTTCCTGTCGGGCCTCGGGCTGCTGGTCGTCGTCGGGCTTCACCAGCTGATCGAGTCCAGGAAGGTACAGATGTGGACTCGCACTTCTGGCTTCTGGTCACGTGACGATGATGTCGTCGTTTCTGTGTCCTCACGTTTGACTCTTTGTCCTCAGAGGAGACGTCCGGCTCCAAAGGTGGAGATGGGGACCTCCAGCCACAACGACGTGGACCTCAGCTGGATCCCTCAGGAGACCCTCAACCAGATCAGTAGGGCTCCTCCCACTCCTCCTGTCTCCTCCTGTCTCTGTCCTGTCTCCCTTTGTCTCCTCCTGTCTCCCTTTGTCTCCTCCTGTCTCTCTCCTGCAACTTGATCCTCATCATCGATGTGAAAGTGAACATTTTAAAGACAAAATAAAGTGGCGTTCTTTTGTTGCTCCGCTGGTGTTTTTCTCTCCTCAGCATCAGCTGTTCTCTCCCTGTTTGACCTTTGACCTCTACTCTGCATGAGGGTCACTCACTCTCTCCCTGTTTCTCTCTCATGTTTCCCTGCGTCTTCAGTGCAGAGTCGCAGAGGTGAGTGTGTGTGTGTGTGTGTGTGCGTGCGTGTGTGTGTGTGTGTGGATGGAGACCAGCATGAAACCGTCTTCAGTCTCCGTTTAAACACAATGAAGCGTCTTCATCACGTAGGACGTCATTGACTTTTGTCTTCTTGTCTCCAGACAAAGCGTCTCCCAGAAGATCTCCTCGCAAGAGGAGCCAGAAACGCTCAGCCGGCTCGGACGAGTGACTGTCGCCATGACGACTGTCCACAGAGGATGAGGAGGAGGGATGAAGAGGAGCACTCTGCCCTCCACTGAAAGACTTTAACCGGTGCCAAGCACAGCGACACACACACACACACACGTTGGTTTAAAAGGTTGTTTTGTTTGATGAATGTGATCATGTGACTTTGTTTTCGTTTCCTCTCGTGCAACAAAGAGGCCGATCAATAATTTGATGGATGTCGTTTATTCTTTTATTCTTCTGATCATGAAGTGAAAATGTGATGCAGAGTTCTAAAATAAATCTAAATCTTTCCTCTGGAACCTCGCGTGGGGTCAAAGGTCGGTGGTGAAATTTGGAACCTGCCAGTTTTGTTTCTCATAATTCTTCTGGTTCCTTTGGATGTGAAGTGAGAGGACTTGATTTGAGAGACAGCAACTAGGGGACATTGTCTCTGTGCGAGAGACAACGTGGATGCTTTTATTGTCCTTTTTAAATGTGCAGGAAATAAAGAGATTTGATGTCTGAATCTCACTGTGACTCAGTTATTTATGAATAAACAGAAGAGAAACAAATTAACGCTGAAATCTGAAGACAAAGATGATTCACTTATTGAAGGAAGTGTGGAACTGAAAAGTAACACATGGACGGACGGAACAATGTTCTATTTTACTAGCGTGATCAATACATCAAGAGGTTCTTGTTCACAACAAACCGGATTATATGAAACTACATTTGGAGTTAATCAAGGACACAATGAGACATTTTATTACAGATGCATTAATCTCATATTGGGGGCAGATGATCTTTTTATTAAGCGTCTTCTTGAACATTGCGACACACACAGATTAAGATGAAACTAAGTCACATCACATGTCATTTAGCGGAGGCTTTTATCCAAAGCGACGTACATTTCACCCGAGGAGCAATCGGGGCTCAGACGTGTTGCTCGAGGACACTTGGACGGGGCAGCAGGATTCAAACCAGCATCATCGCTTTCAGGACCAAACATGTAAATGATTCGTCCACAGAGGCAACGAGCGCAGCAACGTTCACACACACCTCGCTGAGCTCCTTCACACGTCCAGAGAGCTCAGGTACCCCTCACCTGCTCCACCTGCACCTCCACCCACATGAACCTCCACCAGCTGCACAGACTGAACTATGTGGTGAGCAGAGAGGAAGCTTCTCCACTAGGAGGAGACTCTCCCTCCCAAAGAGGACACAGAGACACTGAGGAACCAGGACCAAACCCGAACCCAGGATAAAGACGTCCAGTGAAGGTGGTGCTGAAGGTGTGGAGGTGGATCAGTGTGTCAGAGGAGACTCTGTAGAAGGACAGAGAGCCAGCAGGACAGTCCACATACACTGCTACTCTACCAGAGGAGGAGGAGGAGGAGGAGGAGGAGGAGGTGATGCGTGTTACTGTACTATTGTGACGGACATAGTAACCTCCATCAGAGCATATCAGACTCCAGGACTGATCATTGTATCCAAACAAACAGTCATAACTGCCTCCTTTCCTCCTGATTCCTCTGTAACTCACTGATACATAAACGACTCCGCTCCACTCGACCTCCCAGTAACAGCGACCAGTCAGACCAGTTCTACACAGCAGCTGAGGACAGGAGTCAAATCTGTCTGGATGACGAGGATACGACTGATCCTCCTCCCACACATATGTCACCTTCCTGTTGTTGTCAGACAGTTTGAGGTGTCTGTAAACTGTGTTTGTGTCGATTGTGAGTTCACAGGAATCTGATGAGAGAACAAGACACAATACAGCTGCAGTTATTAATCATGTGTTCATCTACTGACACGCTGATGATGACATCACAGAGGTGAATGAGTGATGTCACAGTGTGATGAATCACTTACACTTCCTCAGACCTGGTGTCATCCATCGGCCTCCATCAGGCTCCACCCTGAAAGGAGGAGGGGGGGTCAGATCAGCATGGAGACATGGACATTACATCACTCTCACACACACAGCTTTGTCCTTCATGTCCACATGGAGCAGCTCTTCATGTTCACTCATTCATCATCCATTATTAGCAGTATTACACTGAGCATCATCTTCAGTTTCACACTCAGCTTCCTTCAGCATCACTGAATCACATGTTTCAACCTGCACCAAGTGGTTTCTGTTCAACACAACATGTGACATGTGACCATCTTGTAGAGGAGTTGTGTCTCACATGAGATCAACCAGGGGGCTGCTGCACCAGAGTAGAACAAAGGAGTCCAGAGAGGAGACAAAGCAGCTGGACTCCGTGTGACGGGTTCAGAGAGGAGTCGCTTAATTAATGAGGATTTCATTCAAATGGAGTTTATTTTAGTGTGTTCATTTTCTAAATCCAATTCTATGAAGATTATGGCGATCTTGTACACGTTGCAGTGTGCGGTTTCTGGATCTGCACGGCGCCAGTAAAAGGAGCAGCAGCTTCACCCAGCTGAGCAATCGGCCCTCGTTTTAAAGCCAGGAGGCCTGTGAAGGGATTCAGGCTGCAGCTACTGACTCTGATCCACCTGCACAAACTGCTCTCTTCATGCATGCTGCATTTCACTGCACATCAAACACAACCGCACATTCAGACGGCTCATTATCCGCCCCCCCTTCTTGCGCTCCGCGAAATGTTGTCTGACATGAAAACAGTCCGTGAGGCAAAGAAGGCTGTGGACCACCGACCTAAACAACTGCACCAGTAGAGTTTAAACCACAGTGGTGACAAGTGATGCGTGTTAATACAAATACCTCAAACAGCAGCTGATGTGACACATGAGACGGCAGTAACATGAATCCCCTCCTCACACCAGCAGGGGAGGAGGGGAGATCCAAAGCAGGGGGGGCGAGGTGGACCCCAGTGACGGATCAACACCAACCACACCCCATTGGGTGAGTTAAGATGATGATTCACAAATTACACAAATACATGCAGAATGCTGGAATCACAGTGCAGCCAGTGAAAGAGCTGTTCATCTGGATCTCAGTAGCTGCATCGCTCCTCGCCGTGTTTGGGTGCCTCTAATATTTGGTGGTGGAGAACTACAGCAGCGTCGGGTGGAGGCTGCCATGAATAACTGATGGGAACCAACAGGAATCTCAAAGGACGATGCCAAGTGGGGTAAACTGCAGCATGCTGGGGGAGTCATCTCGATGACGGATTTAATAGTCAAGGAATTGCGATGAGTGATGAAAGTATGAATACAAGTGTTTCCTGTATTGACAAAAACAGTGAACAACATGTAAGAGACAACTTTCAATTCATTTGCTGGAGGTGTGATGAGGTGTGATGCTTATCAATAGCAGGCTCAGGCGAGCGTCGACAGACACCCAGTGCATGGTGATCTGATCAGCGCATAACTATCCTCTCCTCTGTTCCATCCTTCTCAAATTCTCTGCATTAAGCTTCGTTACAGATTTTAGAATGTCGATGGCGTAATCGCTTGGGGGTCGTAATGGTTGTCTATTAGCTCGATCCAGCAGACGTCCTGCAGCAGCTACAGTGATCTCTGGTGAACATCAGAAGGGGGAGATTGTGAGATGTGGAGTTCTGTTTGTGTGTATTTTATATTCTTTTCCACATGACATCCGTAGTGTAACGCTCAATGCGGGAGGAGGTTTCCAGTCTATTCTGCTCTTAAGAGTTTGGGAGCGATGTCTGGATGTTCATGTGTCTGATATTGTGATGTGTTAGCCATTAGATGGTAAATGCTTTAGAGTAGGCACATTATATTCATACTAGTGGTGAGCCGTTAGCGTGAGACTCTCATCGGGCGATAAAAGAAATGTCGCTGATAATCTCTTCTCAAAGTTGGGTTGGGAGCTGGGTCTCTACTACGCGAGCTATGAGGACTTCCACCTTGATGTTGTAGCGCCGATGGATACGTAGCCAAACTGCACTGTAAGGGGCGAGAACGAGTCTTCGAACCTGTGCTACTGTGAAATTACCACATCAAAGGTGACGTGCAACATGGATGCAGCTGTACAGTCTGCACACATGTGACCTCGTGTGTCCAGAAAGCCTCTCAGGAAAAACTCCCCAAACTATGAAAAGCCTCCGACGGGAGAATAAAGGGAAGAAAGCTTGAGAGGGACAGAGGAGGATCGTCCCCAGGATGGACAGACTGCGATGACGGACACAATGAACAACGTGAAATATGTCCAATTCACCGACATAAATGATTCAAATACACATATTATCTCCTTATGTGCGTTCATCATCATCATCATCATCATCATCATCATCTCGTCAGCGGAGAAAATAAAAAGTTTATTTGCCGTCACGAAATCCGACTTCAGTCATCAGGATAAAAGTCTGGTTTAAACTAACAAGACAGTTTGAGCGCGGATCCCTGGATGTGACTCGCCCCGCCCATTTTACCCAGAATGCATCAGAGCAGGCTTGTCTGTTCTTGTGAGAGTCACATATCCCAGAATACCACACTGTCGTCTCTTATAACGTGGAAACAAGACAAGGCTGCAGAGAATCAAGCTTCATCACCTTCCTCCCTGTGTAGGCTCATCCTGGCTACTCTTCCTCACTACTTGTGTCTGCATTGATGCTCTCATGTGGGACACAAACCGTCTGATGAGTCTCTGCCGGTTTGAGGTCAGCTTGGTGTGTTGGGTCTTATTAACCAGGCTGACAGTGGGACAGAGAAAAGGCTTCCAGCTCTCCCTCCTCTACAGACTGATGGTCTTCATACCTGAGAGTCTCCAGTCTCCAGTGAGGATCCTCCAGTGCAGCAGAGAAGAGCTTCACTCCTGCGTCTCCTGGATGGTTGTAGCTCAGGTCCAGCTCTCTCAGGAGGGAGGGGTTGGAGCTCAGAGCTGAGGCCAGAGAAGCACAGCCTTCCTCTGTGATCAGACAGCCTGACAGCCTGCAGACACACAAAACAACACACATGTCACATGACCTGAGGGAGCTGGACGGTCACTGCAGGACTGAGATACTATCAGGTACAGATGGGTCACATTAACATGTTACTGACTGGTTTCCAGTCACAACTAAAAGAACCACTAATGTCCATCAACAATCTGATCATTACTACTAACTCTATATATTGTCAAACATTCCAATTGTAACATTATAAAAGACACCAAGTGGTAATTGAATCCTGACCTGAGGGTCTCCAGGTCACAGTGTGGACTCTCCAGTCCAGCACACAGAAGCTTCACTCCTGAATCCTGCAGGTTGTTGTTACTCAGGTCCAGCTCTCTCAGACTAGAGGACGGGGAGCTGAGGACTGAGGACAGAGCTTTACAGCTTCTCTCTGAGAGGTTACAGCCGCCCAGCCTGAAGAGAAAGTAATGAAGAAAAAGCAATGAGTGTAAAAGACGGCAGCATGTTTAAGTCATGATGGATGAATCTAACTCTGTACTTACAGAGCTTTGCTGGAGGCTTTGACCACTGGCAGCAACCTCAGAAGAGCCTCCTCTGAAGCAGAGTATTCCTTCAGGTCAAACACCTGCAGATCGTCTTGTGATGACAGTAAGATGAAGACCAGAGCTGACCAGTCAGCAGGAGACAGTTCCTCTGTGGAGAGATCTCCTGATCTAAGGGACTCTTGGATCTCCTCCACTAGAGAAGCATCATTCAGTTCATTCAGGCAGTGGAACAGATTGATGCTTTTCTCTGGAGACAGAAACCAACTGATCTTCTCCTTGATGTACTGGACTGTCTCCTGATTGGTCTCGGAGCCGCTTTCCATGTGTGTCAGCAGACCTCGTAGGAGAGTCTGATTGGTCTCCAGGGAAAGACCCAGCAGGAAGCGGAGGAACAAGTCCAGGTGTCCATTAGGACTCACTAAGGCCTTGTCCACAGCAATCTGGTAGAGAAACGATGTTTTAGGATTGACTTTAAAGCGTTTAGGCCCCAGGGAGATTGTTCTTTCTTCTGACAGCAGATTGACACCAGAGCTGAAGAAGGTCAGATGGACATGAAGAGCAGCCAGAAACTCCTGAACACTCAGATGGACGAAGCTGAACACCGTCTCCTGGTACAGTCCTCTCTCCTCTCTGAAGATCTGAGTGAACACTCCTGAGCACACTGAGGCTGCTCTGATATCGATGCCACACTCTGTCAGGTCGGACTCATAGAAGATCAGGTTGCCTTTCTGCAGCTGATCAAAGGCCAGTTTCCCCAGAGACTCGATCATCTTCCTGCTCTCTGGACTCCAGTGTGGATCCGTCTCAGCTCCTCCATCGTACTTGACCTTCTTCACTTTGGACTGAACCACCAGGAAGTGGATGTACATCTCTGTCAGGCTCTTGGGCAGCTCTCCTCCGTCTCTGGTCTTCAACATCCTCCAGAACTGTAGCAGTGATCCAGCAGAAGACTGGGATGTGGCACATGATGTGGAGGCTTCGTGAGGTCTTGATGTGAGAGATGATCCTGTTGGCCTGCTCCTCATCTCTGAACCTCTTCCTGAAGTACTCCTCCTTCTGGGGGTGTGTGAACCCTCTGACCTCTGTCACCATGTCAACGCACTCAGGAGGGATCTGATTGGCTGCTGCAGGTCGTGTGGTTATCCAGAGGCGAGCAGAGCGGAGCAGGTTCCCCCTGATGAGGTTTGTGAGGAGCACATCCACTGAGGCCGACTCTGTGACATCAGTCAGGATCTCATTGTTGAGGAAGTCCAGAGGAAGTCGACACTCATCCAGACCGTCAAAGATGAACAGAACCTGGAACTCTTCAAACCTGCAGATTCCTGCTGCTCTGGTTTCACTGAAGAAGTGATGAACAAGTCCCACCAAGCTGAACTTCTTCTCTCTCAGCACATTCAGCTCCCTGAAGGTGAATGGAAATGTGAACTGTAGGTCCTGGTGGTCTTTGTCTTCAGCCCAGTCCAGAGTGAACTTCTGTGTTAAGAGCTGTTTTCCCGATGCCAGCCACTCCCTTAGTCATCACTGTTCTGATTGGTTCCTCTCCTCCAGCTGAGGCTTTGAAGAGGTCTCCTTGTCTGATGGTTGTTTCTGGTCTGGCTGGTTTCCTGGATGCTGCTTCAATCTGTCTGACCTCATGTTCTTCATTGACCTCTGCAGTCCCTCCCTCTGTGATGTAGAGCTCTGTGTAGATCTCATTCAGAAGGGTTGGGTTTCCTGCTTTAGCGATCCCCTCAAACACACACTGGAACTTCTTCTTCAGGTTGGATTTGAGTTCACGCTGACAAACTGGAGCAAGAAGTCCTGAATGAAGACAACAGAGAAGATCAATGAGTCAGAGTAGATTTCAACATGTCCTGTCCTCAGAGAATGACTCCATGAATATATTCTGTCCATCTCTTGAGACATCAGTGAAGGTCTCATTCATCAGCATGGTGAGTCTTTAGAGGAATCCTCTTACTGCTCTGCAGACGCTCAGCCAGCTCCTCCTGCTTCATTCTCCTCAGGTCAGACGGACCTGTGGGAACCTCTGAGCTCTCCTGGTCCTCTCTGTGGAGGAACATCAACCATCAGCTCACACGGTGTTTGGACCATCAACACCAAGACAACGTTAGGTAAAGATATTGCCTTCTTTCATGATTGATCGTCATGGAAACAACACAGTGTGTGTGCATGTGCGTGTGTGTGCGTGTGTGTGTGAGTGCGCGTGTGTGCGTGTGCGTGCGTGCGTGCGAGTGTGCGTGTGTGTGTGCGTGCGCCCGGTCAGCACCCCATCACCTCCCGGTTTGTCATTTCTCCCGGGAAACGTTATTCGGATTTCCCAAACTCTTTTCCAAAGTCGGGGCGATGCGTTTGTCTGATGCTGACCAGTCGTCAGATCTTTTATGCAAAGTAGCGCAGTTGATTTCTGCAGAAGATTCGCCGACAACTCAAACCAGTGTTGAGCTCAATGTGAAACGTCTGCACGTATTGTTGGTCGCGTAACACGTAAACGTAAAATGAAAACTTAAAAGCAAATAGTCAATTCCTAAAACGTTGTCAGAAGTGAATTTAGTGATTAATAGGATGTTTTGTGATGTTTGGAGACTTGAAAGCACCGATCACTCTGCAGTTGCTGTTCTCAATTCCCAATTATTAGAGCCTAGTAATGATAACAGGCCTGATGATGATGATGATGATGATGATAATACCAACAATGAAGCATGTAACCTCATAATTATATAGCAAAAGCCTAGTGATAATAATTATTAATGTGTGGTTCTAAAAATAATAGCCTAGGGCGCCATCCATCCATCCATCTATCCATCCATCCATCCATCGTGGTGTAGTGGGGGCGGAGCCGGGAAGGGGGGCCCAATTACCATGAACCAGCTTGCAAAAGGTGGAGAACCTCTGATTTAAAGAATGAACAAACATTTCTGTGATTCATAACTGAAGATCAGAACAGTTCTTCATCTGTTCGAGAACTTACTCTGGGTCATAAGAACAGCGTCCATCTCTGAAGTCAATCAGACGACCATTAGACCGATCACTCTTCATGGACACACATCTGGGTTCAGGAGACTTTCCTCTCTGCTGATGTGACCTGAAAGAAACACTGAGATTACATCATCACATCATCATCTAATCATGAAGCATCAGGTCACATGGTGTCCGTCCTCACAGAGACCAAAACAAGGTAAAGGTCCATGACGTGAGGTCTGGATGTGGACCACATGACTCCCTGTGGTGGTTCAGGTCTACTGGTCCTGCTGGTGTTTGGTCCCAACAGGTCTCACCAAGTCCTCCATGGAGCTCTCCCTCCCTCACTGGACACTGCTGAAGGGCCAAGAAACCCAAAACCTCCACCAGAGAGTCTGATGGAAACACCTCACCATCAGCCTGAGAGCCTCACCTTGCATCAGCAGAGGGATGGACATCTTTGAAGTTTCGAAGAGGCTCCATAGACCGGTTACTCTTCATGGACACACAGCTGGGTTCTGGTCCAGGTCCTGGTCTCTGATGGATCCTGGTCACACATGTAGAACCAGAGTCAGTGAGTCAAAGACGTTGGGACATGGAGACGAGTGGAGGACAGCTGGAGATGGTCCTCTCACCTCTGAGCTTTGGTCTGGCTGTCATGTTCCCCACACAGAGGGTCTTCAGAGGGACGGACTCCGTCCTCTGGGTCCTCAGCCTGATTCATAGCAGAGTCCCACCTTCAAACCTTCATCACCACCTGCTGGGAGAGCTCACACATGATCATCTTCATCAGGACAAACACACAGAGCTCCTTCACCTCAACACTAAAACGCTCATGGGACACTTTGTGTCGTCTTTGATCTGTTAAAGTTCTTTTACCTTTTTTAAACCCTGTTACACGTCAAGAGACGTCGTTTTAAACACTCGTCGTGTAAATGTCTTTTACAAGATGAACAGTATCACTCGTCGTCCAGCAGGTGGCGCTGTGCTGTCCAGAAGACAGTCAGACAGTCAGACAGTCCAGAAGTCAGTAAAACACAGACCAGTAAGATGACATGTAGCTGTCCTGATAGGTAACACTGTGGTTACCATGGTAACATGATGGGATGGTTCACTTCACCATGTGATCGGTTAGTAAAAGGTCGACTACGACCTGGTGACCAATGAGAGAAGAACTGAACACTAAAGAAAACAAACACATGAAAACACTAAAAAGTGCAGATGAAGAAATGAACATGAAGCTTTGTGGACTAAAGGACTGAAGCAGCAGGTGAGAGCAGACAGAGCGTCTCTCAGGTGTGTTTCAGTGCAGCAACAAAAGGCCCAGGTGAGCTCTGTGGTCCCTGCGGGGTCCTAGTGCCCCTCCATCTGCTACCTTCCCCTCCTCACAGACCTCAGATCAGCTCCGTGCTTCACTTCAGGAGTGAAGGGAAGCAACTTCTTGTCTTTCATCACAGAGGGTGCGTCCTCACGTCCTCAGCAGAGTCCAAAGTCTGACTGCTGGACGGAGTCTCAGTGTGAGCCGTGTTCTCAGGGTCAAAGGTCATCAAGTAGGAGGGAACACGTGATGAAGCAGGAACCTTTGTAACAAATGCTGTGAAGCGTTCATACTGAATGAAAACATCCACTAAGACAACGAGTCTGACCTGAGTGTTTTTATTCTTCACTCCACTTGGAGGATCTGGTTGAACCTTTGAACCCGTTTGGGCGGAACAACGTCCCCATTATCAGTCTGAAGCTGCGTGTTTAATCATTTACCTTCATGACGACCTGTGTAGTTGGACAATTGTAAACGGGAAAAGAAACGCTTGGTGACGCTTGGGAAATAAGTCAAGACGAGACGTAATTAACCGGAGAGAATCCAGTCAATTTTCCAAATAAAGCACTTGAGAAAAGAAGTGAAATGACAAATGACTGATGAAACATGTAAATGATTCTTTCTGTGGTTGGGCACCTTTGGTCTAGAAGACCTCCAAACATCTGAATCGATTACTTTGTCGCCTCGCACCACACTGCAGTCATGTGGACCCCATTTTTTAAAGTGCACTTCTATTGGGGGTGTTACGGTAAAAGGACTCATCGCCTTAAATGCAGTAATCTGTGACGTGTCACACGCCACTCGAACCGTCTATACGCCACATCCAAAATGGGAAACATTCTGCTGTCACTTGATCCTAGTTCGTGTTGACCTCCTCGATGCTCGTCTACTCTTCCATCAAATATTACCGTACAGCTTCTATAAATGTGACATGATTTTCACAATTCCCCAATTTTTTCTCTCTCTCTCTGTCTCTACATTTGATTGGTCGATATGTGTGGTGGCGTTTCTGTGCCTGCGCTATTTTGCTATATGGGTTCGAATCCTGGTCGGTTCAATGGTTTTATATTTTTTTTGTAACTGTAGCTGTTATTTTGTAAGTGGCTACGCTATGGCCGTCCAAATAGATGATCCGTTTTCATCCAAATGTGTCGGTGTGAGGCTGCAGCCTCGCTGGAAAAGTAGCGTTACACATGTTTGGAAATCCGACACGCACAAGGTAACCAGTTGTCTTAGATCCAAAAGGTTTCCTCCACAGTGTTCTACGTCACCGTAATGGATAAATAACACCAAGGGGGGGATATTCTGTGCATCTCCGTGGCGCACTGCTTGGAGCGCCTGGTCCTCTGGTGTTCTGAAGTTCTGCCCCACGGGGTTCGAACCCCGGTCGTATTTCCTTAAATAAATGTTTGCATGCGTGGCTGTGATGTAGTGCTCACTTATACAACTGTAAACGCTGCAATGGATACGTGACGCGTTTTGTAGATTTTCAGCAATACGTTTGTGAATGTGTGGCGTGTGACGTCACAGAGGCAGACACATCTGCAAACACGCACGTGTAGGGAAACCAGTAGGGTAGAAACCAGGAGGGAATTTCCACCACTACGTAAGCACATCTACCGTAACACCTTAAATAGAGGCGCATTTTATTTTGAAATGCGGGCCACATGACCGACACAACTGGATTAATGCGGATGTTATTTTCTGGCGGTTATAGTGACGACACAGTGACACAAACTACATTTAAGAAAATATATCAAAAAGCAGAGATAAACATGCAAACGACGTGATTTCCGTGTCTCCTTGTTTCCGGTAAAAGCAACGTTCAAGAGGTTCACGCCCGTTAAAAACCCACATAGTGCGTGTGCATAGAGGAGGTCTGCTAGAACCAGAATCAAGTGAAAATGGAACGTTACCATTTATCGATTGTTTTTAAGACAGTTCAGACGATCAGCGCATTTTACCGTAACGCCTTAAATAGAGGCGCATTTCATTTTGACCGCAGTCGCACCACCGACACAACGCAGATGTTATTTTCTGGCGGTTATAGTGACGACACAGTGACGAAAACTACATTTAAGAAAATATATTAAAAGCAGAGATAAACATCGGTCGACGGAAACGAGAAAACGCACATTTGTTTCCTCCCGTTTGGTTTAAAACGAAAAACGAAAGAAACGGCGAGTTTCCGTGTTTCCTTATTTCCGGTAAAAGCAACGTTCAAAAGGTTCACGCCCGTTAAAAACCCACGCAGTGTGTCACGGACATACTCACAGGATGTGAACACTTTAAGATGTTAAAGTGAGGCTCTTTCTCAATTCTTGTGTGGACTTTTGTTCTCGTGAAACGTCATCAGTCGCAGCTCGAGTTCCACCTCTAAAGCACCTGGACGAGAACGCTAGTAGAACCCGGATATGACTCGCCCCGCCCATTTTACCCAGAACGCATCGCAGCAGGCTGAATAATGTATAATAACTTGTCATAATGTTTAATGTCATTTTAGTATAAAAACTCATGGTTATAATTATAATTATTCATTAGCACGCAGTGTCTAAGATTAGTGTGGACTAATCTTTACCTAAATATAGTTTTTGATATTCACTGTATTATATTTTCGGTTGTAGATTTTATATTTTCAAAACTTATATTTTCACTTCCAGATCTTTTTTTCACGTTCAGATTTTTGACCCTGATGTGGCGCAGGGGGCGGGGCATCAACGGAGGGGGGCGTGTCATCAGGAGTGCTTACCAAATGAGGCTGAGGACAGATTGGGACGTCCCGATTCAACAGCTCGTTAATGTCGCGTCTCTGTAACCGCAGTGATGGAGACGACCAGCCAGAACCACAATCTGCGAGTGGTCTGCGAGCTGCACGAGTCACATTGATCTCAATGCACAGCGGCCGTGTGCACAGCGACGTCACCATGGTTACAGAGAGCTGTCGTTTGTGTTTCGATGTTGAGCAGCTATTAAACCGGGGAGGGGGGGGGGTTCCATGAAGCAGGCTAAAGGCAAAGCCAAGCTTAAATGGCAGAGTTTGGCTAATATGAGTGAGAGTTCGGTTCCATCAGAGAGGCTGAGATTAGCCCCGACTCAGTAACCATGGCAACTATGACTCTGGCTAAGCCTCAACCACGACTAAGCCAGAACTGTGGCTCAGGTTTCCGTTCCATCAATGTGAGCCTGAACCGTGTTCCACTAAGGTGGCTGATGTGAATGCCAGCCAAGTAACCATGGTAACTCATGCTGCCGGGCAAACCTGGTCTGTAGCTTAGCACCATCTATGATCAAAGAACGATAACATATATTATGTTATTTATACTAATAATTATGTATTATCTATAAGTACATTAAGGAACATTAACACAAAAATATAATACAATAAAAAATAAGACACAAATAAATACAAAATTAAACTAATTAGCAAACAAAATATAATAAAAGGAAATTGAGGCATTGAAAATAAAAAAGATTGAATATGTACACCAAACTAATTAGATGTAAATGCCTCCAATCTCCCCCACACACCCTCCTCGCCTCCTGTTGGCAGCGCATTCAAGAGAGGGAGAGAGACAAAGAGACACAGAGACACAGAGACAGAGGGTGAGGGAGACATTCCAACATGGCTGCCCATTCATTGACCACCCAGTGAATGAAGAGGCCCGGATAATTCAACGGGCATTCCACAGTGTTGGTGATGCTGAGAAGTTAAGCGAGGCAACGGTTTGCAGAGGTAACAGTTATATGTCCTCTATTCATTTGTGATTATCACATGAGGGTGTCCATGATGTCACGTTGTCACAGGCCATGACTAACTGCAAACAGAGACAGATGGCAATGAAGTGATACACTTATTTAAATACAGTAACTTCCATAGTTATCGTTCATAGTTACACATTAAACATGACACAGAGCAAACACATGACAGGTGAGAGGCCCTGAAGCAGTTCCTCAACATCTACATCACCTTCCCTGCTCATCATGACCCACAGCGGAGCAACGAGACATTCCATGCACCTGCAGCTTTGTGACACTCAAATGCATTTGATGGAAAGCGTAAAGTCGCCCACAGGTTCCGATCGATAGGAGATGGATGATTGATTTGCTGTAACCTGCATTCCCTTATGCCGTAACAAGGGTCCTCCTCTCCATTGAATTGATTCTAGATAAATAATAATGCAGGAAATAAATGAAAGCTGTCCCATCGACTTGCATAACAATCAGTTGATGAATGTGATGAATCTCACTTTCTAACATTACTACTAGGGCTGCCAAGTGATACAATATGGAGAATTTCACATCAATTGCAGTGAAACAATAATGCTATTGTTTTTATTTTAGGGATTTGGTTGCATTAATAGGTCCACACAATTGATTAGTTTAAAACAAAAACCAAGAAATTGGTCATTTAATTGGTAGATTATTGTCTACATATATTTTGTCCCTTTGATGGGGGATTTATTTAACATGATGATGCTGAAATACTTACAGCCGGGGTCCCCAAACGGTTTCTCCTCCTCTGCCGAGGGGGGGCCTCCTCATACGCTCCTCATACGCTCCTCATGTACTCCTCATGTACTCCTCATTTACTCCTCATTTACTCCGCATGTACTCCTCATTTACTCCGCATGTACTCCTCATGTACTCCTCATTTACTCCGCATGTACTCATCATGTACTCCGCATGTACTCCTCATGTACTCCTCATTTACTCCGCATGTACTCCTCATGTACTCCTCATTTACTCCGCATGTACTCCTCATGTACTCTGCATGTACTCCTCATACGCTCCTCATACACTCCTCATGTACTCCTCATGTACTCCGCATACACTCCTCATGTACTCCTCATGTACTCCTCATACGCTCCTCATGTACTCCTCATGTACTCCTCATGTACTCCGCATACACTCCTCATGTACTCCTCATGTACTCCTCATGTACTCCTCATACACTCCTCATGTACTCCTCATGTACTCCGCATGTACTCCTCATGTACTCTGCATGTACTCCTCATACGCTCCTCATACACTCCTCATGTACTCCTCATGTACTCATCATGTACTCCGCATACACTCCTCATGTACTCCTCATGTACTCCTCACATACAGTGCAGTTGTGCTGAAAGTGCAATATTCTTCAGAGACCGTACAGTTTTCTTTCAGTACTGGCTTACTTTCACCCTCTGCTTCCGCTTTCAGCCTGTCGGCAAAGTTCTGCCACATCACATCCCTCGCTTTATTGATCGCGGCGGTGTCGCCCTTCTTCTGGATTATGTGGCTGTAACCCTCATAAACCTCCATGAGGAGGGTTTGTTCCGCTGCGGAGAACATCTGCTCGCTCTTTTCCTTTGCTTTCCGGCATTTTGGAGCCTTGTCCTTCTCGACTAGTGTGGGCTTTTTATTCTCCCTGTGGGCGTCACAAGGTGAGGCTTAACAGGTGAGGCTTAACAGGTGAGGCTTAACAGGTGAGGCTTAACAGGTGAGGCTTGACAGGTGAGGCTTAACAGGTGAGGCTTAACAGGTGAGGCTTAACAGGTGAGGCTTAACAGGTGAGGCTTGACAGGTGAGGCTTAACAGGTGAGGCTTAACAGGTGAGGCTTAACAGGTGAGGCTTGACAGGTGAGGCTTAACAGGTGAGGCTTAACAGGTGAGGCTTAACAGGTGAGGCTTAACAGGTGGGGCTTAACAGGTGAGGCTTAACAGGTGAAGCTTAACAGGTGAGGCTTGACCAAGTGTCAAGTGGAGCCAGCTGATTTCACGTGATGGAACGGCTTGGAGCTCGATTGGGAGGTGGAGCTGTTCCTCGTACGTGGTTCAACTAAGTGGATCCAACGTCGCGTCATCCAGCTCCAATGAACCAGGTGATTGACATCAGGCATCTCGGTTCCTCGGAGGCGGATCGGCGCTCAAACTGTCTCGATAGTTTGAGCCCGATGTCATCAGGATAATCGCGCGTTACGCTGGAAGGCGGAAGAGTCGATCACAGAAACAAGGATGTTCTAACAGAACAACAGCAAATAAACTTAAAGGACGAGCGAAGAGCAGGAGATGATGATGATGATGATGATGATGATGATGATGATGAACGCATACGAGGAGATAATCTGTGTATTTCAATCATTCCTGTTGGTGTATTAAACGTATTGTGTCCGTCCATCGCAGTCTGTCCATCCTGGGGACAATCCTCCTCTGTCCCTCTCAAGCTTTCTTCCCTTTATCCTCCCCGTCGGAGGCTTTTCATAGTTTGAGGAGTTTTTCCTGTGAGGCTTTCTGGACACACGAGGTCACATGTGTGCAGACTGTACAGCTGCATGAGGCGGATTTGCGATATTGTGCAATTCAACATTAAATAAAATGAATCATACAATAATCTTTTTGCTCGGCGCTCATTGAGAGACGTAATAATGACGCGACACAACGAATCGATCATTAAATTCTTTGCGTTTTAATCGATTCGTTGTTGCAGCCCAAATATCCTGCAAACGTTTCCTTTCGTCTCAAAGTTCCTCTCTTCAGGTTTTGATTGATAGAAACAGGACTTTTGTCCCTCTGGAGGTTTGACTCGTTGAGTCTCTGCCTCCTGCAGAAGGGACGTGTCTCCGTCACAGTGGACCAAAGCACTCGTGGCTTCCCGAGGCGTCCTCACTCGTCCCTGTGATGAACAGCGTTCTCTCCTCGTAGGGGAACATGTTCCAGGACGCCGTGTTCAACCAGACGGTCACCATCACGGAGCGCGAGGACGGACTGGACGGAGAGACGTAAGCGTCCACGCCGCTTCCCCTCCGCCTGGCGTCCCCTCCCTCACTGACTCCTCTTCCTCGTCCCTGCAGCATCTTCCTCTACGTCTTCCTGTCGGGCCTCGGGCTGCTGGTCGTCGTCGGGCTTCACCAGCTGATCGAGTCCAGGAAGGTACAGATGTGGACTCGCACCTTTGGCTTCTGGTCACGTGACGATGATGTCGTCGTTTCTGTGTCCTCACGTTTGACTCTTTGTCCTCAGAGGAGACGTCCGGCTCCAAAGGTGGAGATGGGGACCTCCAGCCACAACGACGTGGACCTCAGCTGGATCCCTCAGGAGACCCTCAACCAGATCAGTAGGGCTCCTCCTGTCTCCTTCTGTCTCCTCCTGTCTCCTCCTGTCTCCCTTTGTCTCCTCCTGTCTCCCTTTGTCTCCTCCTGTCCCCCTTTGTCTCCTCCTGTCTCTCTCCTGCAACTTGATCCTCATCATCGATGTGAAAGTGAACATTTTAAAGACAAAATAAAGTGGCGTTCTTTTGTTGCTCCGCTGGTGTTTTTCTCTCCTCAGCATCAGCTGTTCTCTCCCTGTTTGACCTTTGACCTCCACTCTGCATGAGGGTCACTCACTCTCCGGTGACCTTTGGAACCTGCCAGTTTTCTGTTTCTCATAATTCTTCTGGTTCCTTTGGATGTGAAGTGAGAGGACTTGATTTGAGAGACAGCAACTAGGGGGACATTGTCTCTGTGCGAGAGACAACGTGGATGCTTTTATTGTCCTTTTTAAATGTGCAGGAAATAAAGAGATTTGATGTCTGAATCTCACTGTGACTCAGTTATTTATGAATAAACAGAAGAGAAACAAATTAACGCTGAAATCTGAAGACAAAGATGATTCACTTATTGAAGGAAGTGTGGAACTGAAAAGTAACACATGGACGGACGGAACAATGTTCTATTTTATTAGCGTGATCAATACATCAAGAGGTTCTTGTTCACAACAAACCGGATTATATGAAACTACATTTGGAGTTAATCAAGGACACAATGAGACATTTTATCACAGATGCATTAATCTCATATTGGGGGCAGATGATCTTTTTATTAAACGTCTTCTTGAACATTGCGACACACACAGATTAAGATGAAACTAAGTCACATCACATGTCATTTAGCGGAGGCTTTTATCCAAAGCGACGTACATTTCACCCGGGGAGCAATCGGGGCTCAGACGTGTTGCTCGAGGACACTTGGACGGGGCAGCAGGATTCAAACCAGCATCATCGCTTTCAGGACCAAACATGTAAATGATTCGTCCACAGAGGCAACGAGCGCAGCAACATTCACACACACCTCGCTGAGCTCCTTCACACGTCCAGAGAGCTCAGGTAGCCCTCACCTGCTCCACCTGCACCTCCACCCACATGAACCTCCACCAGCTATGTGCTGAGCAGAGAGGAAGGTTCTCCACCAGGAGGAGACTCTCCCTCCCAAAGAGGACACAGAGACACTGAGGCATCAAACCCAAACCGGAACCCAGGATAAAGAGGTTCAGTGAAGGTGGTGCTGAAGGTGTGGAGGTGGATCAGTGTGTCAGAGGAGACTCTGTAGAAGGACAGAGAGCCAGCAGGACAGTCCACATACACTGCTACTCTACCAGAGGAGGAGGAGGAGGAGGTGATGTCTGTTTCTGTACTATTGTGACGGACATAGTAACCTCCATCAGAGCATATCAGACTCCAGGACTGATCATTGTATCCAAACAAACAGTCATAACTGTCTCCTTTCCTCCTGATTCCTCTGTAACTCACTGATACATTAACGTTTCCTCTCCACTCGACCTCCCAGTAACAGCGACCAGTCAGACCAGTTCTACACAGCAGCTGAGGCCAGAAGTCAAATCTGTCTGGATGACGAGGATACGACTGATCCTCCTCCAGAAGTGTCACCTTCCTGTTGTTGTCAGACAGTTTGAGGTGTCTGTTTATTGTGTTTGTGTCGATTGTGAGTTCACAGGAATCTGATGAGAGAACAAGACACAATACAGCTGCAGTTATTAATCATGTGTTCATCTACTGACACGCTCATGATGACATCACAGAGGTGAATGAGTGATGTCACAGTGTGATGAATCACTTACACTTCCTCAGACCTGGTGTCATCCATCGGACTCCAGCAGGCTCCACCCTGAAAGGAGGAGGGGGGGTCAGAGCAGCATGGAGACATGGACATTACATCACTCTCACACACACAGCTTTGTCCTTCATGTCCACATGGAGCAGCTCTTCATGTTCACTCATTCATCATCCATTATTAGCAGTATTACACTGAGCATCATCTTCAGTTTCACACTCTGCTTCCTTCAGCATCACTGAATCACATGTTTCAACCTGCACCAAGTGGTTTCTGTTCAACACAACATGTGACATGTGACCATCTTGTAGAGGAGTTGTGTCTCACATAGGGGGCTGCTGCACCAGAGTAGAACAAAGGAGTCCAGAGAGGAGACAAAGCAGCTGGACTCCGTGTGACGGGTTCAGAGAGGAGTCGCTTAATTAATGAGGATTTCATTCAAATGGAGTTTATTTTAGTGTGTTCATTTTCTAAATCCAATTCTATGAAGATTATGGCGATCTTGTACACGTTGCAGTGTGCGGTTTCTGGATCTGCACGGCGCCAGTAAAAGGAGCAGCAGCTTCACCCAGCTGAGCAATCGGCCCTCGTTTTAAAGCCAGGAGGCCTGTGAAGGGATTCAGGCTGCAGCTACTGACTCTGATCCACCTGCACAAACTGCTCTCTTCATGCATGCTGCATTTCACTGCACATCAAACACAACCGCACATTCAGACGGCTCATTATCCGCCCCCCCTTCTTGCGCCCCGCGAAATGTTGTCTGCCATGAAAACAGTCGGTGAGGCAAAGGCTGTGGACCACCGACCTAAACAACTGCACCAGTAGAGTTTAAACCACAGTGGTGACAAGTGATGCGTGTTAATACAAATACCTCAAACAGCAGCTGATGTGACACATGAGACGGCAGTAACATGAATCCCCTCCTCACACCAGCAGGGGAGGAGGGGAGATCCAAAGCAGGGGGGGCGAGGTGGACCCCAGTGACGGATCAACACCAACCACACCCCATTGGGTGAGTTAAGATGATGATTCACAAATTACACAAATACATGCAGAATGCTGGAATCACAGTGCAGCCAGTGAAAGAGCTGTTCATCTGGATCTCAGTAGCTGCATCGCTCCTCGCTGGGTTTGGGTGCCTCTAATATTTGGTGGTGGAGAACTACAGCAGCGTCGGGTGGAGGCTGCCATGAATAACTGATGGGAACCAACAGGAATCTCAAAGGACGATGCCAATTGGGGTAAACTGCAGCATGCTGGGGGAGTCATCTCGATGACGGATTTAATAGTCAAGGAATTGCGATGAGTGATGCAAGTATGAACACAAGTGTTTTCTGTATTGACAAAAACAGTGAACAACATGTAAGAGACAACTTTCAATTCATTTGCTGGAGGTGTGATGAGGTGTGATGCTTATCAATAGCAGGCTCAGGCGAGCGTCGACAGACACCCAGTGCATGGTGATCTGATCAGCGCATAACTATCCTCTCCTCTGTTCCATCCTTCTCAAATTCTCTGCATTAAGCTTCGTTACAGATTTTAGAATGTCGATGGCGTAATCGCTTGGGGGTCGTAATGGTTGTCTATTAGCTCGATCCAGCAGACGTCCTGCAGCAGCTACAGTGATCTCTGGTGAACATCAGAAGGGGGAGATTGTGAGATGTGGAGTTCTGTTTGTGTGTATTTTATATTCTTTTCCACATGACATCCGTAGTGTAACGCTCAATGCGGGAGGAGGTTTCCAGTCTATTCTGCTCTTAAGAGTTTGGGAGCGATGTCTGGATGTTCATGTGTCTGATATTGTGATGTGTTAGCCATTAGATGGTAAATGCTTTAGAGTAGGCACATTATATTCATACTAGTGGTGAGCCGTTAGCGTGAGACTCTCATCGGGCGATAAAAGAAATGTCGCTGATAATCTCTTCTCAAAGTTGGGTTGGGAGCTGGGTCTCTACTACGCGAGCTATGAGGACTTCCACCTTGATGTTGTAGCGCCGATGGATACGTAGCCAAACTGCACTGTAAGGGGCGAGAACGAGTCTTCGAACCTGTGCTACTGTGAAATTACCACATCAAAGGTGACGTGCAACATGGATGCAGCTGTACAGTCTGCACACATGTGACCTCGTGTGTCCAGAAAGCCTCTCAGGAAAAACTCCCCAAACTATGAAAAGCCTCCGACGGGAGAATAAAGGGAAGAAAGCTTGAGAGGGACAGAGGAGGATCGTCCCCAGGATGGACAGACTGCGATGACGGACACAATGAACAACGTGAAATATGTCCAATTCACCGACATAAATGATTCAAATACACATATTATCTCCTTATGTGCGTTCATCATCATCATCATCATCATCATCTCGTCAGCGGAGAAAATAAAAACTTTATTTGCCGTCACAAAATCCGACTTCAGTCATCAGGATAAAAGTCTGGTTTAAACTAACAAGACAGTTTGAGCGCGGATCCCTGGATGTGACTCGCCCCGCCCATTTTACCCAGAATGCATCAGAGCAGGCTTGTCTGTTCTTGTGAGAGTCACATATCCCAGAATACCACACTGTCGTCTCTTATAACGTGGAAACAAGACAAGGCTGCAGAGAATCAAGCTTTATCACCTTCCTCCCTGTGTAGGCTCATCCTGGCTACTCTTCCTCACTACTTCTGTCTGCATTGATGCTCTCATGTGGGACACAAACAGTCTGATGAGTCTCTGCCGGTTTGAGGTCAGCTTGGTGTGTTGGGTCTTATTAACCAGGCTGACAGTGGGACAGAGAAAAGGCTTCCAGCTCTCCCTCCTCTACAGACTGATGGTCTTCATACCTGAGAGTCTCCAGTCTCCAGTGAGGATCCTCCAGTGCAGCAGAGAAGAGCTTCACTCCTGCGTCTCCTGGATGGTTGTAGCTCAGGTCCAGCTCTCTCAGGAGGGAGGGGTTGGAGCTCAGAGCTGAGGCCAGAGAAGCACAGCCTTCCTCTGTGATCAGACAGCCTGACAGCCTGCAGACACACAAAACAACACACATGTCACATGACCTGAGGGAGCTGGACGGTCACTGCAGGACTGAGATACTATCAGGTACAGATGGGTCACATTAACATGTTACTGACTGGTTTCCAGTCACAACTAAAAGAACCACTAATGTCCATCAACAATCTGATCATTACTACTAACTCTATATGTTGTCAAAAATTCCAATTGTAACATTATAAAGACACCAAGTGGTAATTGGATCCTGACCTGAGGGTCTCCAGGTCACAGTGTGGACTCTCCAGTCCAGCACACAGAAGCTTCACTCCTGAATCCAGAAGGTCGTTGTTACTCAGATCCAGCTCTCTCAGACTAGAGGACGGGGAGCTGAGGACTGAGGACAGAGCTTTACAGCTTCTCTCTGAGAGGTTACAGCCGCCCAGCCTGAAGAGAAAGTAATGAAGAAAAAGCAATGAGTGTAAAAGATGGCAGCATGTTTAAGTCATGATGTATGAATCTAACTCTCTCTGTACTTACAGAGCTTTGCTGGAGGCTTTGACCACTGGCAGCAACCTCAGAAGAGCCTCCTCTGAAGCAGAGTATTCCTTCAGGTCAAACACCTGCAGATCATCTTGTGATGACAGTAAGATGAAGACCAGAGCTGACCAGTCAGCAGGAGACAGTTCCTCTGTGGAGAGATCTCCTGATCTAAGGGACTCTTGGATCTCCTCCACTAGAGAACCATCATTCAGTTCATTCAGACAGTGGAACAGATTGATGCTTTTCTCTGGAGACAGAAACCAACTGATCTTCTCCTTGATGTACTGGACTGTCTCCTGATTGGTCTCGGAGCAACTTTCCATGTGTGTCAGCAGACCTCGTAGGAGAGTCTGATTGGTGTCCAGGGAAAGACCCAGGAGGAAGCGGAGGAACAAGTCCAGGTGTCCATTAGGACTCACTAAGGCCTTGTCCACAGCAATCTGGTAGAGAAACGATGTTTTAGGATTGACTTTAAAGCGTTTAGGCTCCAGGGAGATTGTTCGTTCTTCTGACAGCAGATTGACACCAGAGCTGAAGAAGGTCAGATGGACATGAACAGCAGCCAGAAACTCCTGAACACTCAGATGGACGAAGCTGAACACTGTCTCCTGGTACAGTCCTCTCTCCTCTCTGAAGATCTGAGTGAATGAAATGTAACGGGGTGGGTACTCAGGGGACCCGGAATGAGGACGCTGAGACGCGGAGAACGTGCCTGCAAGTCTTTTATTCACCACCAACTCCGCCATCGCTTACGCGTGGCGTCGTGTTTCCATGTGCTCTTCTCCTTCCTTCCTGTGCCTCTCCCGTGTTTCCCTTTTCACCTGGGAGAGGCACCTCGTTAGTCCAGCTGGAGGTTGATTGCCTCCAGCTGGCATCTTCAGGGTGCTGGGGCTGGGCGGAGCCGCCACACATCCCCACCGCCCGACCTAGGCCGGGGAGCCGTCCGGCCTAGCCTACTCCTCCTCGGGGGGGAGGTGCCGCCCCTGCGGCCCTTCGCGCCCCCGCTGCTGCTCCCGCCGGGCCGGGATCGGCCGCCGCTGCTGCCGGCCGCTGCTGCCGGCCGCTGCTGCCGGCCGCTGCTGCCGGCCGCTGCTGCCGGCCGCTGCTGCCGGCCGCTGCTGCGCCGGCCGCTGCTGCGCCGGCCGCTGCGCCCGCCGCTGCCGGCCGCCGCTGCGCCCGCCGCTGCGCCCGCCGCTGCGCCCGCCGGGCCGGGATCGGCCGCCGCGCTGCCGGCCGCTGCTGCCGGCCGCTGCTGCGCCCGCCGGGCCGGGATCGGCGCTGCCACTCCCGCCGGGATCGGATCGGCCGGCGCGCTGCCGGCCGCTGCTGCTTCCGCCGGGCCGGGATCGGATCGGCCGACGCGCTGCCGGCCGCTGCTGCTTCCGCCGGGCCGGGATCGGACACCGCTGCTGCTCCCACCGGGACCGGATCGGACGCCGCTCTGCCGGCCGCTGCTGCTTCCGCCGGGCCGGGATCGGATCGGCCGACGCGCTGCCGGCCGCTGCTGCTTCCGCCGGGCCGGGATCGGACACCGCTGCTGCTCCCACCGGGACCGGATCGGACGCCGCTCTGCCGGCCGCTGCTGCTCCCGCCGGGACCGGATCGGCCGGCGCGCTGCCGGCCGCTGCTGCTTCCGCCGGGCCGGGATCGGACGCCGCGCTGCACGCGCACTCCTCTGCCGGCTGTCGCTCCACCGGCCGCCGAGGGGCTGGGATGGGCCGCTCCGCCATCGGGGGGTCCCCCTGGACCTCCCGCGCGTCGCCGACTTCCCCCCGCGCGCACTCCTCTGCCGGCTGTCGCACCGCCGGCCGCCGAGGGGCTGGGACCGGCCGCTCCGCCATCGGGGAAGGTCCCCCTGGGCCTCCCACGCGTCGCCGTCTTCCCCCTGCGCGCACCCCTCTGCCGGCTTTCGCTCCACCGGCCGCCGAGGGGCTGGGACCGGCCGCTCCGCCATCGGGGGGTCCCCCTGGACCTCCCGTTCGCCGCCGTCTTCCCTCCGCGCGCTCTGCCCGGCCATCCACCGCTCGAGCTCCGCCGAGAGCCGCCTCAGCTGGTCCTCCCGACGGGCCTCTAACGCATCGAGCGCCGCCAGCCACTTGCGGCTCGCATCCGCCATCTCTTCCGTCCCGGGTCCCCCGCTGAGTTGGGCGCCAGTGTAACGGGATGGGTACTCAGGGGACCCGGAATGAGGACGCTGAGACGCGGAGAACGTGCCTGCAAGTCTTTTATTAGTTACCAACTCCGCCATCGCTTACGCGTGGCGTCGTGTTTCCATGTGCTCTTCCCCCTGTGCCTCTCCCGTGTTTCCCTTTTCACCTGGGAGAGGCACCTCGTTAGTCCAGCTGGAGGTTGATTGCCTCCAGCTGGCATCTTCAGGGTGCTGGGGCTGGGCGGAGCCGCCACAGAAAACTTAAAAGCAAATAGTCAATTCCTAAAACGTTCTCAGAAGTGAATTTAGTGATTAATAGGATGTTTTGTGATGTTTGGAGACTTGAAAGCACCGATCACTCTGCAGTTGCTGTTCTCAATGACCCCCCCCCCCCTCCACTCCCAGGCGGTCGTCTCTCAGTGAGGACACTCGCACCGCTGCGCGTCCAGGCTGCGACGTAATGAGAGAACAATATGCGACGTACTTCTTTTGAGTTCTAGATGCATTTGTGTGCAAAGCAAACGAGCTGTCAGAGATGCAGGAACAGATTATCGAGCTGCAGAGTGAACTCTTTACCTCCTGCCCTCTTTCCTCATTCTATGCAGCAATGATGCTCGAATACCCTCAACTCTGTGACGGCGCCTTGAAGGTTCTCCTCCCTTTGGCGTCCACATCTCTGTGTGAGGCAGGATTCTCAAAAATGACGGCACTCAAAACTAAATACGGCAATCGGGCGCAAATCGAGGATGATTTGATGTTTATCAGACATTGCACCGAGGCAAAGCAGGCTCAGGTCTCACATTAACATCGCCTACCTGCAAGCTTCTGTGAGAAATGCAGAGGATATGGCTTCTATTAAACCTAGCAATAACTACAATAATAGAGCATCCAATCATATCAGAGGTCTGGTGCCAATTCCCAATTATTATAGCCTAGTAATGATAACAGGCCTGACGATGATGATGATGATGATACCAACAATGAAGCATGTAACCTCATAATTATATAGCAAAAGCCTAGTGATTATAATAATAATTAATGTGTGGGTCTAAAAATAATAGCCTAGGGGTCCATCCATCCATCCATCCATCCATCCATCCATCCATCCATGGTGGTGTAGTGGGGGCGGGAAGGGGGGCCCAATTACCATAAACCACTTTGGGGGGCCCAGCTTGCAAAAGGTCGAGAACCTCTGATTTAAACAATGAACAAACATTTGTGTGATTCATAACTGAAGATCAGAACAGTTCTTCATGCGTTTGAGAACTTACTCTGGGTCATAAGAACGGCGTCCATCTCTGAAGTTAATCCATCCACCCATAGACGCATCACTCTTCATGGACACACATCTGGGTTCAGACGTTCCTCTCTGCTGATGTGACCTGAAAGAAACCCTGAGATTACATCATCACATCAGTTTATTAGTGGAGTGTTACACATCAGTTTCATGCGTTTTTAGTTCTTACTGTGGGTCATAAAAACAGCAGACATAATCTGCAGACCTCTGCATCTGGTACAAAGTCTAATGAAACTACTCCAAACCTCTTCAGTCCGTCCTCTGACCTCTAGAAGTCTCCTTAGATCTTCTGAAACTGGTCTTTGGACCTTTTCACAGAGTCTACTGACGATACTTTGTCCAAACCTATGCATGGAGTCCAGAGACCACGTCAGCTGGTCCACAGAGCTCTGAGTTTATTCTAATCACATGTTCCGTCCCAGTCATCTGTCTCCAGATGTGACCTCTGCTGATCCTGATGTGGAGGAACTAGCTCACATTGTGTTTACATCTGAGGATGTTTACAGTCAATGATTCACACTTAAACACACACAGAGCAGTTAGATGAAGAAATGAGTTCTGTCATGATGGATCGTCATGGAAACAACACTTTGAACAATGAATAAACATTTCTGTGATTCATAACTGAAGATCAGAACAGTTCTTCATGCGTTTGAGAACTTACTCTGGGTCATAAGAACGGCGTCCATCTCTGAAGTTAATCCATCCACCCATAGACGCATCACTCTTCATGGACACACATCTGGGTTCAGACGTTCCTCTCTGCTGATGTGACCTGAAAGAAACACTGAGATTACATCATCACATCATCATCTTATCATGAAGCATCAGCTCACATGGTGTTTGGACCATCAACACCAAGACAACGTTAGGTAAGGCTAATGAGTTCTGTCATGATTGATCGTCGTGGAAACAACACAGTGCGTGTGTGTGTGTATGTGTATGTGTGCGTGCGTGTCTGTGTGTGTGAGTGTGCGTGTGTGTGTGTGTGCGTGCGCCCGGTCAGCGAGGTTGGCACCCCGTCACCTCCCGGTTTGTCATTTCTCCCGGGAAACGTTATTCGGATTTCCCAAACTCTTTTCCAAAGTCGGGGCGATGCGTTTGTCTGATGCTGATCAGTCGTCAGATCTTTTATGCAAAGTAGCGCAGTTGATTTCTGCAGAAGATTCGCCGACAACTCAAACCAGTGTTGAGCTCAATGTGAAACGTCTGCACGTATTGTTGGTCGCGTAACACGTAAACGTAAAATGAAAACTTAAAAGCAAATAGTCAATTCCTAAAACGTTGTCAGAAGTGAATTTAGTGATTAATAGGATGTTTTGTGATGTTTGGAGACTTGAAAGCACCGATCACTCTGCAGTTGCTGTTCTCAATTCCCAATTATTAGAGCCTAGTAATGATAACAGGCCTGATGATGATGATGATGATGATAATACCAACAATGAAGCATGTAACCTCATAATTATATAGCAAAAGCCTAGTGATGATAATAATTATTAATGTGTGGGCCTAAAAATAATAGCCTAGGGGGCCATCCATCCATCCATCCATCCATCCATCCATCCATCGTGGTGTAGTGGGGGCGGGAAGGGGGGCCCAATTACCATGAACCAGCTTGCAAAAGGTGGAGAACCTCTGATTTAAAGAATGAACAAACATTTCTGTGATTCATAACTGAAGATCAGAACAGTTCTTCATCTGTTTGAGAACTTACTCTGGGTCATAAGAACGGCGTCCATCTCTGAAGTCAATCAGACGACCATTAGACCGATCACTCTTCATGGACACACATCTGGGTTCAGGAGACTTTCCTCTCTGCTGATGTGACCTGAAAGAAACACTGAGATTACATCATCACATCATCATCTAATCATGAAGCATCAGGTCACATGGTGTCTGTCCTCACAGAGACCAAAACAAGGTAAAGGTCCATGACGTGAGGTCTGGATGTGGACCACATGACTCCCTGTAGTGGTTCAGGTCTACTGGTCCTGCTGGTGTTTAGTCCCAACAGGTCTCACCAAGTCCTCCATGGAGCTGTCCCTCCCTCACTGGACACTGCTGAAGGGCCAAGAAACCCAGAACCTCCACCAGAGAGTCTGATGGAAACACCTCACCATCAGCCTGAGACCCTCACCTTGCACCAGCAGAGGGACGGACATCTTTGAAGTCTATAGGTTGACTCGTAGACCTCTTCCTCTTCCTCTTCATGGACACACAGCTGGGTTCAGGTCCAGGTCCTGGTCTCTGATGGGTCCTGGTCACACATGCAGAACCAGAGTCAGTGAGTCAAAGACGTTGGGACATGGAGACGAGTGGAGGACAGCTGGAGATGGTCCTCTCACCTCTGAGCGCTGGTCTGGCTGTCATGTTCCCCACACAGAGGGTCTTCAGAGGGACGGACTCCGTCCTCTGGGTCCTCAGCCTGATTCATAGCAGAGTCCCACCTTCACACCTTCATCACCACCTGCTGGGAGAGCTCACACATCATAATCTTCATCAGGACAAACACACAGAGCTCCTTCACCTCAACACTAAAACGCTCATGGAACACTTTGTGTGTTGTTGTCTTTTTGTACCGTTTTTAAACCCTGTTACACGTCAAGAGACGTCGTTTTAAACACTCGTTCAAATGCTGTGAAGCGTTCATACTGAATGAAAACATCCACTAAGACAACGAGTCTGACCTGAAGCTGCGTGTTTAATCATTTACCTTCATGACGACCTGTGTAGTTGGACAATTGTAAACGGGAAAAGAAACGCTTGGTGACGCTTGAGAATAAGTCAAGACGAGACGTAATTAACCGGAGAGAATCCAGTCAATTTTCCAAATAAAGCACTTGAGAAAAGAAGTCAAATGACAAATGACTGATGAAACATGTAAATGATTCTTTCTGTGGTTGGGCACCTTTGGTCTAGAAGACCTCCAAACATCTGAATCGATTACTTTGTCGCCTCGCACCACACTGCAGTCATGTGGACCCCATTTTTTAAAGTGCACTTCTATCGGGGGTGTTACGGTAAAAGGACTCATCGCCTTAAATGCAGTAATCTGTGACGTGTCACACGCCACTCGTTGAACCGTCTATACGCCACATCCAAAATGGGAAACATTCTGCTGTCACTTGATCCTAGTTCGTGTTGACCTCCTCGATGCTCGTCTACTCTTCCATCAAATATTACCGTACAGCTTCTATAAATGTGACATGATTTTCACAATTCCCCAATTCTCTCTCTCTCTGTCTCTGCATTTGATTGGTCGATATGTGTGGTGGCGTTTCTGTGCCTGCGCTATTTTGCTATATGGGTTCGAATCCTGGTCGGTTCAATGTTTTTATATTTTTTTCGGAACTGTAGCTATTATCTTGTAAGTGGCTACGCTATGGCCGTCCAAATAGATGATCCGTTTTCATCCAAATGTGTCGGTGTGAGGCTGCAGCCTCGCTGGAAAAGTAGCGTTACACATGTTTGGAAATCCGACACGCACAAGGTAACCAGTTGTCTTACGTCACAGAGGCAGACACATCTGCAAACACGCACGTGTAGGGAAACCAGTAGGGTAGAAACCAGGAGGGAATTTCCATCACTACGTAAGCACATCTACCGTAACACCTTAAATAGAGGCGCATTTCATTTTGAAATGCGGGCCACATGACCGACACAACTGGATTAATGCGGATGTTATTTTCTGGCGGTTATAGTGACGACACAGTGACACAAACTACATTTAAGAAAATATATCAAAAAGCAGAGATAAACATGCAAACGACGTAATTTCCGTGTCTCCTTGTTTCCGGTAAAAGCAACGTTCAAGAGGTTCACGCCCGTTAAAAACCCACATAGTGCGTGTGCATAGAGGAGGTCTGCTAGAACCAGAATCAAGTGAAAATGGAACGTTACCATTTATCGATTGTTTTTAAGACAGTTCAGAGACGATCAGCGCCTTTTGGGCTGTGCAAGCGCTTTTACCGTAACGCCTTAAATAGAGGCGCATTTCATTTTGACCGCAGTCGCACCACCGACACAACGCAGATGTTATTTTCTGGCGGTTATAGTGACGACACAGTGACGAAAACTACATTTAAGAAAATATATTAAAAGCAGAGATAAACATTCGGTCGACGGAAACGAGAAAACGCACATTTGTTTCCTCCCGTTTGGTTTAAAACGAAAAACGAAAGAAACGGACGAGTTTCCGTGTTTCCTTATTTCCGGTAAAAGCAACGTTCAAAAGGTTCACGCCCGTTAAAAACCCACGCAGTGTGTCACGGACATACTCACAGGATGTGAACACTTTAAGATGTTAAAGTGAGGCTCTTTCTCAATTCTTGTGTGGACTTTTGTTCTCGTGAAACGTCATCAGTCGCAGCTCGAGTTCCACCTCTAAAGCACCTGGAGGAGAACGCTAGTAGAACCCGGATATGACTCGCCCCGCCCATTTTACCCAGAACGCATCGCAGCAGGCTGAATAATGTATAATAACTTATGCCATAATGTTTAATGTCATTTTAGCATGAAAACCCATGGTTATAATTATAATTATTCATTAGCACGCAGTGTCATTCAGGGATTTTGTATCACACTGCATTAGCTTTATAAAGGCTTTATAAAGTAACAGGAGGTTGGATACAGTAACAACAATTATACAGTTCATATTTCACTGGATAGTAACACACACACACACACACACACACACACACACCTACCGTTTGTCTTAGAATAACAAAACTAAAAGTAAAACTAATATATGCATATGTAAACGTACCAAAGTGGTTATTGCCATCTTTATTGCACATATATATAAAAACAACACGTGATGTCCCGTGTTTCACTGGGTGCGAACTTTCGCAAGCGGACAGTGAAGTTGGACGTCATGAGCGATGTGAATAAGTGAGATGGTGAAGGACCCGATGCTGTTTAGATGCACGTACGGGACTATTTGTCTCCGGACTACTGAAATGACACACAACTATTTAGTGCTGAAATGCAGCTATTTACTTACTATTTATAATGTTGCTGGTAACCGTGTTATAAAAGCAATAAAAGGTACTTGACGCAATACTTTTATCTTCAATCGTATAGCATGCATATATATATATATATATATATATATATATATATATATATATATATACTTTAAATGAAATATATTAGCAAGACCAGCTGACGTGGTGACGTCATCAAGTCAGCTGGTTTCGCAGAAATGACCCGTCGCCGTGAGTCAGGAGCGCAAGTCCGTTCTCGCACACTAAACACACAGTAAACACACAGTAAAGACACAGTAAAGACACACTAAACACACAGTAAACACACAGTAAACACACACTGCGTGTCACGGACATACTCACAGGATCTGAACACTTTAAGTGAAGCTCCGCAGACTCTCTGCGACTCTCCCGCACGTCCTCCTCCTCCTCCTCCTCCTCCTCTTCTTCTTCTTTTGAATTTTAACGGCAGCTGGCATCCAACTGGTTGCATTACTGCCATCTACAGGACTTTCAATACATTACCTTATATCCTGTAAAATAAACCGGTATCCATTAAAAACTTAAATAAAATGATTTTTCCCCTCCCATTTGACCCCATTTCTAAAATACCTTTCATCGATAGATCTTCTGCTCCAATCTCTCTAAAAGCTCTGAACAGGTCATTAAAACGTGCTGCTGCCTCCGGCTCCTGACAGGAACACCGTCCATTCGGATGTTTTCCTAATAAAAAGAGAGTGCTGTTCAGACCTAATCTCTCTGTGTGACCTAATCTCAATCTTGACATAACAACTTCCTCCTAACGTCTCATCCCCTTTTTTGACATATTAGCGGATTCATTTGCCCTACCTGCTACAGAGAAACGGTGCCTCCCTTTGTTTTCATGCTCCCACAGCTGCTGCCATCTTAAAAGAGTTTCCTGCCACACAATCCTTTTTCCTTCTGATTTGCACAGATTTATGTGGACTATCGCTTCCTTTACCACCGCTCTCTTGGCCAACTTGTCAGCCTTTTCATTCGACCTGATGCCCACATGTGCTGGAACCCACGAGAAAGAAATCTCCACCCGCCTCCTTTTTACATCCGTTATTGCCATCAGTATTTCATATACAACGTCTTGACGACTCTTTAATGCTCCTTTCCCTAAACTATTGACAGCTGACACAGAGTCACTGCATATCGACACTTTACGGTTTTGAATCAGTCCATTGCACTGCCATCACGATTGCATACAGCTCTACTGCAAATACACTAAGAGAACTCAAAGTTCTTTTAAAGGTTTGTATTTTCCACCCCTGAACAACAAAAGCTGCCCCTGAAGCACCAGTTTCTTGATCTTTTGATCCATCCGTAAAAATGAATAAGTGCTTTTGATAGTTTCTAGCATATGGCACTGGAATATATACACCGAATCCATCCCAGGATTTTATGACTTAAATTTAAGTCTTTCTTTGGGACCTCTAGCTGCCATATCGGAACTGAAGGCCACATTAGCAGAAGCTCTTATCCAGAATAGACAGTTCGTGCGCCACAGTCTCCCCTGTCCATCCAAAACATGACAGAGTTGCCACTTCTCTCTCCCAGCTTGGTTGGATAGCAGTTTTAACTGGATGATCACACCCTTGGCCCGTCATATTGACCCAGCGGTTTGCCTGCAGCCGTTTGCTTCGCAGGTGTAATGGCATCTCTCCTGTTTCTATCTGCAATGAGCCCACTGGCGAAGAGCGCACGGCTCCTGTACAAATTCTTAGTGCTTTCGCTTGGACTACATCTCTTCTTCTTCTTCTTCTTCCTCCTCCTCCTCCTCCTCCTCCTCCTCCTCTTCTTCTTCTTCTTCTTCTTTTGAATTTTAACGGCAGCTTGCTGTAACTTTATTGACCATAGATAATCAATAATCGGCGCGTTACTGCCACCGGCTGGTGTGCAGTGTGGATCACATGTCTGGTTAGTAAACACGGACTTTTATTTCATTAATAACATGAATCAGTGATTCTCAAAGTGTAGTACGCGGGGCTCCCTCTAGTGGCACTCCAAAGAATCACTCCATTTTTTTATTTAAGTACAGTAGAGTTTTATTTAATCTTTTTTTACATGTATTTTAGTACAATGTTTATTTAACTTTTATGTGCAATACATTTTAATTGAATCATTATTTAAGTACAGTTTTTTTTCTTCCTATATTTAAGCGCAGTCTTACTGTGAAAAATGTTATAATGGCTGACAATATTAAGTATTCTTCTTTAGGAATAAAACCTCTGCCTTGTTTTTGATGAATACTTCGGCCTGCTACGCTGCTGTGTAGTGTTGGTCATTATGGTGGCACTTGGAGTATTTTCTGAGGTGGGACGTTATGAATGACATAAATGAATGTGAGATATTCTCGATAATTCTGGATAACACTCACTGTTTGAGTTCATTTGCATAAAGTCCATCCGACCCTTCGTCCTCAGAGGTCTTCATCAGCGTCCCTCTTTCTGCTCGTGTTTGAGACGTTGTAGAATTACATGTTCTGTTGTTTCCTGTTGACCTTTTGTTTTAATCGAGCTGGTCAGACCAGCGTGTCCACATCTAAGGCTCCATGTTCCTGTTTCCTCCCCCTTGTTTCCTCCCCCTTGTTTCCTCCCTCCTCGTCTCAGTTCTCTATATATTTAGTTTATAATCGCAGTAAACTAAATGTATAGTTCATAACTTTGATCCAGTTCTGTTCATAATATAAAGTATAAGCTTTGTTTGAAGTGTAAAAGTTAAGGCATTTAAGTGATATGTATAATGTATAAGTAAGTGAATGTCTAATAATTATAATGATAACAGCAACATTACTGATGGAAATCAGAATTAAATAAATATATTGATATATTATTGATAATTTAAGATGTTAACTGTTGCTGAAAGTCATTTTCTGTTCTTCATAATGAACATTGAATACTTTTTATAGCAATATGTTGTTAATTCATTTTTGCTGTAAGACAAACAATGTCAAATCCAATGTCTTCATTTTTTGTTTCAGAGAATTTATTTATTAACACTTTAAAACTCAAAGTGACCTAATGTGACCTTTGTGCTTAAATTCGTTTTTATCTCGTTAGTGAAGTATCATCTTAAATAAGGAGATGATGAGACATGAACACATTAATATAATAATATAATACACAGCAGCGCTTCCTCCACCTGCAGTAACATCTGACCTCCAGCAGGAGGAGGCACCACTTCACACACCTCCTCCACTCCTCTCCTCCACTCTTCTCCTTTCCTCCTTTCCCCTCCTTCCATTCTCCCTCATTTCCTCTCTCCTTTCCTCTTTCCTCTCTCCTTTCCTCTTTCCCCCCAATTGTTAATCCGTTATTTATTCATCTACACTAAACGAGGTTCATCTTTACATGTATTCCTTTCTCATCACTTTTAGTATGTATATTTGTATGTTTAGTTTCATTTAAACTCTTTGTGACTTTATTTGCAACAATTACAATCAACAATCATAATTATTTAGTGAAGTATAAATTAATACTCAAAAATTTAGGTTTTCTTACTTTTAGTTGTTACATTAAAAACGTCTTTCTATTATTCATGAAAATGTGTAAAATGTGTAATATTGAATATTGAGGCAACGCGAGACCAGCGGGACTCGGGGCGTAACCTCGCGATACCCGCCCCACCTCTCCCCCCCCTCCTCCCCCCTCTCCCCTCCCTCTCCGGTGGATGACGGAGTCCGCCGGTCAGTCCCAGCAGCGCACCGACCCGCGCACCAACTCTCCGGTAAACTTCTCCCGCCTGCCGTTTATTTCTCCGGGAGGAAACAAGAGGAGTCACATTTAATTCGATTAAAGCAACAGCTGGAGCCGCGCCAGAGGAGAGCGCGCGGGGGGCTTTTATTTTGAAAAAAGCGGGTGTTTGTTCTCGTCAATCATCGCACCTGAGCGGGAACCGGAGGAGACTTCACCGGATCACCGGGAGAAAACACCGGAGCCTCCGGAGGAATAAACAAGTTCAGAGGGACCGGGGCGACCGGAGGACCTCTTCATCATCCTCATCATCGCTCCGCTTGGATGTAAAAAAGAACAAAACATCTTCTTATTCCTCCAAGAGATTCTTCTTTATTTATTCGTCTTCATATTTAGGGTTCTTTTGGATTCCTAACCCCCCATCCCCTCCCGGTGAGACCCCCCGTCCCTGTCCCCGTCCCGTCCTCTCCGGATGGGACGCGTCCGCTGCGCGGTGATGGAGTGAGAATCAAAGACCCCCACGTGAGTACAAGTGTTTGTTGTTGTTGAAGCGAACTCACGTGCGCCACTAAATGCTCTTATGTGTCCAAACGCGTCTCCGTCACGAGGACACACGGAAGTCCTCCAGATGTGTCCCCTCAGCATCTGGAGGACTCGTAGTTCAGCGGCCCCACAGCGCGCGTGCTGGAGGCGCGTGCCCGAGCGATAGGTTTGAGGAGGAGGAGGGCCGATCCGATCCGAGCCGAGCCGTTTGCACTGCTCACAAGGGGACACATTTATTTTGCTCCTTTCTTCTGTTCGTTTCTGTTCATGCGTCAGAGACCCAAACAACCATTGAAACATAATCGATGCTTTAACGCAGAATTCAAATCGAAGCGAAAATGCTGATGGACCCCCCCCCCCCCCAACACACACACACACACACACACACACACACACACACACACACGCACACAAAAGGCCGATAATATTCCTGCCTTTGGTTGCTGCTGTTAAATATATATAATGAGTGCATGATGGTAAGATTTGACTACAAAGGTCAAATTTGTGTCCTTTTGTCGTCATGAGGCAACGTTAAAATATTTCAACATTAGTTGATTTATGGGGTAGGCTGGTGACCTTTGACCCTCTAGGTGAATCCCTCACACGCTGGCTGCCGCTGGTGAACTTTGACCTCTGTGAGGTCGTCCAGCTCACAGCGATGGATGACGTGTCGTCGACTTCCTCTTGTGACCTTTCACCCAGGTCACGACCCACGACCCCTCAACAGACACCCGTTTGTTAACTCATTCAGTGACTTCATTGATACAACGTGTGATACAAAGAGATGTGAAAGATATTTAGAGATGAACATAGTAGAGTCTTAAAGCTGAAGGTCTGAAACAGAGATTTTATTTTTTATTTCTTTGCAGTTAAAGTTCAAACAGCTGCTGCGTCGACACCTCAGACACCGACAACAGGTGTGTGTGTGTGTGTGTGTGTCCTCCCGAAAAGCCCCTCGTGGTGCTGTTGTTTGCTCGGCGTTGGAGCAGTTCTGACCTTTTCCTGCAGGAACGAGGCGGCGAGACGGCGCTGTGAGGGCCGAGGGGGCGGCGCCGTGGCGCCATTAACCATCGGCGTGAAACCCGAGAGCGCCTCTTTAGCTCCGTGGGGTTTCACTTGTGCGTTAGTCGCCTCTTCACCTCGTGTTGTTACCTGGTTTCCTCGCCTCGTTGTGGCAGTGAGGTGAAGCGCTCTGTGCCGTTGCATTGTGGGAAATGTGGGACCCAGGAAGACGGTTAAAAAATCAGCTTCAGCTCCAACTCGACTGGCCGATGGCGAGCAAAGGTCAGAGGTCAGGGACCCACTGATGTTGTCAAGTGTCTGTGATGGAGAGGCGTCCTCAAACACACACACACACACACACACCTCCGGCTCTGCTTCTCCTTGAGGGTCTGGGAGCGTAAATCTAACGCACCCCGACTTGTTCACACACCTCCAGGTGTGAACAAGACTGGTGACGGAATATCCCTCCATCTCTCCATTAGTGTGTGTCTGTTTCTGCGTGTGTGTGTGTGTGTGTGTGTGTGTGTCTTATGGCCTCCGGGCGTCAGGGTGACGTTATCAATCACACCCCTCACATGTGTCTGCTTCTCAATCGTCGTCACGCTGTGGTTCTTCTTCTCCTCGATAAATAGTTTGAATCACAAAAAAAGCAGAAAACCAGAAAAGGAAGAGTCTGTGTGTGTGTGTGTGTGTGTGTGTGTGTGTGTGTGTGTGTCTACGCGGTGTGGGAGATTGTGGTGTGTAATCTCTTCTATTGGCTGCTGAAGTCCAACAACCAGAATGCGACACGAGCAAATACTCGTCCTCAGAAACTGATGGATGAGTTTTATTATCTGTAAATACGCGGTTCATCATCGCATTAAAAGTGCACACAAAGATGACGAGGTCGTCCATAACAGCTAATGACGCTGCATCAGAAGCTGATTGACCCCTCGGCCCTCTGACCTGTGTGTGTGTGTGTGTGTGTGTGTGTGTGTGTGTGTGTGGTGCAACGGATCACAAAACACACGCTTCGGATTGTTCCTCGGATCCGTAAAAAAATAAAATAATAATAATCGACACAATGTTTTGTCGTAACGTGGCTCGAGCACGTTCAGCACGTATTTAAAACCCTCGTTTTGCACAACTGAATATGGCCTCATGTCTGCACCTGTAAACACACGATAGCGTTTGCGATCGCTTGTTTACACCCGGTCGGGTCGTGCAGGAAGGGCTGTTTGATGATTGGTGATGTCGCTGCAGATGGTAGATGTGTCTCCACTTTCTTCCACTGACCTCTTTCCTTCATCATTAACTTGGACAGGGAAACCAAAATGCTCCCAAACAGGGGATTTTATACATTTCTCTTTGGTTCCTCGTGGTCTCTACTGGTTTCTCTTTGGTTCCTCGTGGTCTCTACTGGTTTCCCTTTGGTTCCTCGTGGTCTCTACTGGTTTCTCTTTGGTTCCTCAGGGTCTCTACTGGTTTCCCTTTGGTTCCTCAGGGTCTCTACTGGTTTCTCTTTGGTTCCTCGTGGTCTCTATTTGTTTCCCTTTGGTTCCTCGTGGTCTCTACTGGTTTCTCTTTGGTTCCTCGTGGTCTCTACTGGTTTGTCTTTGGTTCCTCGTGGTCTCTACTGGTTTCCCGTTGGTTCCTCGTGGTCTCTACTGGTTTCCCTTTGGTTCCTCGTGGAGCAGCATGACACACACAGACACACACACACACACACAGACACACACAGACACACACACACAACAGAGTAGTCTCTACTGGTTTCTCTTTGGTTCCTCGTAGTCTCTACTGGTTTCTCTTTGGTTCCTCGTGGTCTCTATTGGTTTCCCTTTGGTTCCTCGTGGTCTCTATTGGTTTCTCTTTGGTTCCTCGTGGTCTCTACTGGTTTCTCTTTGGTTCCTCGTGGTCTCTACTGGTTTCCCTTTGGTTCCTCGTAGTCTCTACTGGTTTCCCTTTGGTTCCTCGTGGTCTCTATTGGTTTCCCTTTGGTTCCTCGTGGTCTCTACTGGTTTCTCTTTGGTTCCTCGTGGTCTCTACTGGTTTGTCTTTGGTTCCTCGTGGTCTCTACTGGTTTGTCTTTGGTTCCTCGTGGTCTCTTCTGGTTTCCCTTTGGTTCCTCGTGGTCTCTTCTGGTTTCCCTTTGGTTCCTCGTGGTCTCTACTGGTTTGTCTTTGGTTCCTCGTGGTCTCTTCTGGTTTCCCTTTGGTTCCTCGTGGTCTCTACTGGTTTCTCTTTGGTTCCTCGTGGTCTCTACTGGTTCCCCTTTGGTTCCTCGTGGTCTCTACTGGTTCCCCTTTGGTTCCTTGTGGTCTCTACTGGTTCCCCTTTGGTTCCTTGTGGTCTCTACTGGTTTCTCTTTGGTTCCTCGTGGTTCAGTAGAGGCACCACCAGCATCCACAGTGAGGGAGAGAAGGAGAGGGAGACCTAATACAAACTGATTTAATCAGCCACGAGGGACAACAGTGAGAGGAACAAGAGAGCAGCATGACACACACAGACACACACACACACACACAGACACACACAGACACACACACACAACAGAGTTGAAGAGACAAGGTGGAGGAGAGAAATAGAATAAATCTAACTGGGTCGCTGGGTGTGTGTGTGTGTGTGTGTGTGTGTGTGTGTGTGTGTGTGTCACAGAATCAATAGAAACCCTATTAGGCTGATCAGCGTCATGCCAGATTTGTGACGAGAAGATCGCACACACACACACTCAGACACACACACACACACAAACACACACTCACACACTGTTGATGCGTCGTCACACTTTGTTTTCCTTTATTGTTTCTCGTCCTCTTCTCCTTCCTCCTCTCCTCCTCTCCTCCTTGCGTCCTCTGTCCTTTGCCCCCGAGGTGTCCTGTTTTCGTCTCTACTTCACTTTCATTATGAAGGAATTAAGAACGTTTTTTAAAAGAAGCCAAATTCCTTCAGCCTTCTTTCAGAAGGAGGAAATCAAACTCCCCAAACCAAAGTTCCCATTAGAAAATGCCTCATTTGCATATTTAAACTGGGAAGCTTTGTGTGTCCTGTGTTTATTAAATCACTATTAGTGCTCACAAATATTCATAAAAACACAACAACCACAAAGACACACACTCCACTGTCAGCTGCAGAAGTAGCGCGGCATGTGTGTGTGTGTGTGTGTGTGTGTGTGTGTGTGTGTGTGTGTGTGTGTGTGTGTGAGAGCACGCATGACAAAGCTATAACAGGGTGATGAGTTCGCTCGTCTGACCTCCTTTGGTGCTAAATTAAAATGAACCTGAATATTGACGCCTAATGAAGGAGTGTGCGTGTGCGTGTGCGTGTGCGTGTGCGTGTGCGTGTGTGTGTGTGTGTGTGCGTGTGAGAGAGACTGAGCGATGACGAGGCTTAAAGCCGGCCACTTTGGGAGATTACCTCGATACGAGTTTGGAGGGAGAGGGGACGGACACACACACACACACACACACACACACAGACACACACACACACACGCACACGCAGACACACACACACACACACGCAGACACACACACACACAGACACACACACACACACACAGACACACACACACACACACGCACACGCAGACACACACACACACACACACGCAGACACACACACACACAGACACACACACACACACACGCAGACACACACACACACGCAGACACACACACACACACGCACACACAGACACACACACAGATTAGATCCTTGTCGTGTTTGTCATTTTAAGTTTTATAAAGATTGGCTCTATATTTGGACTGAAGGTCGCTGCTCATCTTTTCTGTGGATTTAAAATGTTTCCATCGACAATCATTCAGGAAAAAACTTTATTTACACAGTACTTTCTAAACAAAGTTAAACACCAATGAAAAAGGTACAAGTACAATGTGTACCTGTGAGGTGTAGTGATGTAATCTCCAGCATCCCAATGTCACATGACCGATCAGAGCTGTCAATCATCCTGAGAGCTGATGATGATGTCATGAGGTGTGACAAATCCTATTTACAGGTAATTCCCTGTATTCCCTCATATGCTTTCCTCCTTTTCTTCCCTTTCTACCTTCATACTTTTATTCCTTCCTTTCCTTCCTTCTTCCCTCTTCTATCCTTCACTCCTTCTCTCCTACACAGACACACAGACACACAGACACACACACACACACAGACACACAGACACACACACACACACACACACATACAAAGACACACACACACACACACACACACACAGAACTGCAATGGAACACCAGTCACATAGGTGTGTGTGTGTGTGCGTGTCTTTGTGTGCGTGATTGTGTTGGCTGATGGTTATTGTGGTTTTATTGTGTTGATATTCTATATTCTTGTTCCTCGTGTGGTGTGTTGGTGTTAATGTGCTAAGGGCTCTTTATGATCTATTATGGGATGTCTTCGTTTGATCACATGACCCAGCAGGAAGAGGAGACTCGTTGTGAATGAAATATCTCTATAATTATAATTTAACATCATTAAACAGTTTATTGTTGAATATTTCTAATCTGATTCCATCAGATATCAAAGAACATCAAGTTCCTCTGGTCCATCCAGTACGTTGTGACCTTTGACCTCCTGTGTGTTTTAGAACAGACTGGTGAATGTGTGAGTCTTCATCAAGTCTTTGGACCTTCATGTTGCATTCTGGGAAGCCTCTGGTTCCTCTGATCAGGATTACCAATCATCACCTGACTTATCAATACGGGTATTGTGTTATAGATCAATAGTGAATAGAGCTGTTCGGTTCCCCTCCTGATTGGTTGGAAGTGTGAATATTATTCTGCTTATTGTCTTTTGACCTGACAAAGACGTTCTAATCTGCATCGCATGCTGACTTTTATCTCCCAGCTGATTACCGTGCACGTGCATGTGCACTTTATACGTGCACGTGCACGTGCACTTTATACGTGCACGTGCACACACACCGCTTGCCGCCCGTTGACCCTAACCAAAAGCTATCGTTAGCCACATGCTAACAAATGAGTAGTGGGTCCTTCCCCTCACAGGTGGGGGGTCGGGGGAGTTGCCATGTTAACAGGCAGTTTTGAGGTTACATCTAACACACACACACAAACACACACACACAGACAGACAGACAGACACACACATACGCACACAGACGCACACCTTTAGTAGCACAGTGCCCCTTTTGGTAGAATATGACATTGCAAGAGAAGAAATAATGACAAAGGCGTTATCAACTAAAATGTCAACGCAATCAATGCAGTCCATTTACCCCCCCCTCCCTCCCCACACACACACACAGACACACACACACAGACACACACACGCAGACACACACACGCAGACACACACAGACGCTGTCTGAAGAGGGCTGAAGCAGACTTGCAGTCAAACAGAAGCATCTCTTCATGCAGATTTACATTTTCATCTCCTCTCTGCGCTGCTTTTGGACATGATGGTGCTAATTACCCACAATGCCGTCTGGCAGTGTGTGTGTGTGTGTGTGTGTGTGTGTGTCCCTTTTTGAAGAGTGTGTCTCAAATCAGCAGCTGATGACAAAAGAAGCTGCTGATTCATTCCAGACCTCCTCTTCAGTCTCCTTTTTAGTCTTTTCCTTTAAACTCATTTTGCCGTTTCTTAAAACCGTTTTAACTCTTTATATTTTTGAACTCTTCTTCACTTCTTTGATTTCACGACTTCCTGTCTCCTCATTGCTTCCTTCATCTCCTCCTGAAAGACGATCAAACCATCGTGTGTTTCCTGTACTCGTTCCCGGCTCCTGATTGGCTGAGAGCGGCGAGCTGCAGGTGTTTCCTCGTTCTCCTGCAGCGTTGTGAGGGAACCTGGTGGAGGTCTGAGGTCCCGTTGCCCCGGCGACGACCCGAGAAGAAGGTGAAGATGAGAAACGAGGTGCAAGAAACGATGACGAGTGGAAGCTGCGTTTTCTGCTTCTGTGACGTCCGTTTGTTCTGAAACGATGTTCAGAAGCGACTCGATGTTCCTGATGTGTGAAAAACAACATCTTCACTTTGTAATAATTCAGTGAGACTTTATTTGGCTTTGAATCGTCTCCCAGTAACGGTGCTCACTGGTTTATTCAACCAGCCACTAAAGGGACCTGAACCTTTAACAAGACTCAGTTTGAACTTGAACTTCTTTTCAAGGCTAAAATTAGCTATAAAATATGTACTCGTGTTGCGTCTACAAGCTCCGCCTTTAATTGAGTGTCCCCCATTTATTCTAACGTCGTTAGTGGGACAGCTGGCAGCTTCTCAGACGCACTTCAGCTTAATGGAATCACTGACAAGAACCCGACAACACCACCAGCAAGAGCAGATACACAAGAGCAGAGGGAGGGAGGAAGGAAGGGAGGAAGGGAGGAAGGAAGAAGGATGAGACGACCCAATTACAGGAAGCAAGGAAGAATTGGCAAAAAGGAAGCTAGGATAAAAGGAAATGAGAAAGCAAGCAGATAAATACGGGTGAATTAATAAAGGAAGGAAGGAGGAAGAGTAAAGAAGGAAGTAAGGAGAGAAGTATGAATGAATGGTGAAGGATACTAGCACAGGAAGAAGGAAAGGAAGGCAAATAAAAACACTGAGGTTAATTTGAATCTCGTTGTTTAGAATAAGTCGAGTTCCTAAAGGTCGCTCCCTTCACTCCTCACTAGCTCCTAGCCTCCTTGAAGCCGCCTTTATATATTTAGTTTGGTTTGATTCACAAAAATTGGTAAACAATTGAATATTTTAAGCGTTGATGCTGGAATCCAATAATGTTAATATCCTAAACAATGATGTATTGTTTAAGTCACATGACTGTTTTCTGGGGGAAGAGCTGGTCGCACGCGATGAGTTCAAGGACCGCCGGCGATGACGTTTTCCACAGATTGCGCCTGTGATGAATGTTGTAGTTTTGGCGAGGTTCTGTCTGGTCATTTTATGGATAAGACCCCCCCCCCCAAAACACCCCCCTCTCAAACCTCTCTTGAGGAACAGTGCTGCCGGTGACTCACTGCTGGCACGTCGTGTAGAACACAGACCCTGAGGGGGGGGGGCACCTCGCAGTCCTCTTCAGTTTAATACAACGATGTGAGAACATTTACAAGTGTCTTTCTGTTAGCGTGGAGCTGTTCTCCTTCTTCGACATGACGCACGGCGGCGGCATCATGTCAGGGTCACCCCCCCCCCTCCAACCCCCCCCTCTTGGTTTCCATGCCAGCTCCACATTGGCCCCCTGCCTGATATCGGTGAATCATTTCCTGCTCCGGGCAGCGAGCCGCTCTGTTAACGGCTTCCCTCCTCTCAGGCTAATTGAATTGAAGGTGCAGCACATTCACTTCTTCCTCCTCCTCCTC
>CM037914.1:14365000-14390000 GCA_021346845.1 Apeltes quadracus
GTGGGGCCCTTCACCTTCCTGAGGGACCCGTGGAACTGGCTGGACTTCAGCGTCATCGTCATGGCGTGAGTGTCACGTGACCCCGGGGGGCGGGGCCTCTGCGTGAGCTCGCTGAAGCGTTTGTAAAGGTCTCAGTGTGACTCCTTCTGCTCCGGAGTCTGACAGTAATGTTTAAATCTCTTTAAGTAGAACAGCTTCTCAGATGGAACATTTGAATCACTGCTGAGCGGCTGAAAGTCCAGAACCCGTCACACGGTAGAACGACGCTGTTCCACCGTGTGACGGGACGTTCTTGTGCTCCCAGTTTCTACGTTTCATGGAATGGGAACAGAACGGGCCGATAAAAGGCTTCATTTGATCCGCGATGAGCTTCACAGAAACGGGGGCAGCTGTTGTGCAACTTCAGCAGCTCGGGGCTTTTAATGTGAAAACATCTGTGAGGGTGAAAAAGAACAGGGGGGGGCAGAGAAAGAGCCGCTGACGGGATTAGCGACGGATCGGACACATCCGCCGACTCAGCGCCACGTCGAGCCTCTAAGAAGTAATCAGAGTATTATAATCGCAGCTTTAGTTCACAACGCGACGATGTGCTTTTTCTGCCCGTTTGGGGACATTTTACCCCCAACATGTGACATTATTTCAGCACAACACTGTGTTCACTAGTTCATTTGAAAAAAGTTGCATACGCACTAAAAAAGGATTTTCATCAGCTGCTGTTTAAGAGCAGTGCAGATATGTACATATATGTATAATAAATATCATTAATATTAGGATTATAATAACGAAAGGATGACGGTAACATTTATACTACTTTTATCATGTACAAAAAAAGTAAACGACAACAATATACACATATGTCACTTCCCTCACACATGCACACACACCCACACACCCACACACACGCATACACACACACGCGCATACACGCGCATACACACACACACGCATACACGCATACACATGCACACACACACACACAGTGTGTAGGTGTGTGTCCTTGAACGGAGGGCCGTCCTGCGGTCAGTTGCGGTCTTTAGGGGGACAGTGACACATATGTCACTTCCCTCACACACACACACACAGTGCGCCCCTGACACGTCGCCCCTCTGTGCAGAGCTTCATTAAAAGCAGAGTGATGGCCGGTGAATAGACACACACACACACATTATGTCTGATTGATGCCCCCCCCCCCATGTGACACTGGTGAAGCAAAACTAGGTTCATCTATTTAAATCATAGACGTCTATGGTGAAACAAGACAACATGGCTGCCATATTCACGCCTTTGGGTCCGACTCTTCTATAACGTTAGCGTAGCATAGCGCTAATCCACGCGAGTTCCATTGGGGAAATAATCTCTCCGCCAAAATAAAAAATAAATAAGTAAAATAAGAGAAGATGTATCAACGTCATGATGTGACTCTCAAACAAAGAAAATACTTTACGTTGTTATATTCTAACACTTTATAGTTGATGTTTTCAGTATTTTCAGACCGTGTTTATGTTTCTTTCTTCTTCTGTTGTATGTTGACATGTGACCACACTGCCCCCACAGGCTGTTAACAGAGTTTATCAAAGTAGGGAACCTGCAGGCGCTGAGAACCTTTAGAGTGCTGAGAGCCCTGAAAACGATCTCAGTCATCCCAGGTAAGGCCTCACCACCACCAGGGGGCGACACAGGCTCAGACCCCCACTCGCCATCGCAACGTCGTCCTCTCTTGTCCGTCCCGTGTCTTCCGTGTCTTGCAGCACCGTCCCCCCGTCCCCCCTCCGCCCGGTCAGGGGTCGCCGGTGTGACACTGAAGACGCGGCGGAGAAGGAAAAGTCAGATGCGTGAAAGCTGAACAGCGAAATAGAAGCAAACACATCGGCCCACACGGGCGGCACGGTGTCGCTAGCTAATGCTAGCTAATGCTAACGCTACACATCCGGTGGCGAGGTTGCAGAGTGCAGCTGACTGGACCGCTCGTGGTTACCATGGTTACCGTTATAACCCTTAGTAACGTCTTAACCACAGTCTCTCTCTGTTGTTGTGTGGTTTGTCCCCTCTGGGCTACCGTAGAAACCAATGCGTAGTTTTCAGGGGATTATACACACCAAAAAAAAAAACAGCACCGCCAAAGTAAAAGCTAATAATATCACTTACATGCCAAAAGAACGCAGGTTAAATCTGACATTAGTATCTTCTGGTTAAATTCATGAATAAGTTCTGAGGGTTCGTCTCAGCTTCCACCGCCTGACTTCCCGTCTCCACCCGCCTCTCCATCCCGCTGTGTCGGCTCGTTGTTGCTCAGTGTGGTCATACCCTTCTGTCTGTGTGTGTGTGTGTGTGTGTGTGTGTCTGTGTGTGCGCGTGTGTCTGTATGTGTGTTGTGCTTCTGTCTCCCGGCTCGTTGCAGATATGTGACTGAGTTTGTGGACCTGGGTAATGTGTCAGCCTTAAGGACCTTCAGGGTGCTGCGGGCGCTCAAAACCATCTCCGTCATCCCAGGTGAGGAAGCGAAAAACGTGGGGGGGGTCGAGGTTAATAACAAACGCACCCTGGAAGAACCGAACGCAGTGTTTACAAAACTCATCCTGTGAACTACTCGTGGGTAGTATGGAGAAAGACCTTCTGATGTCTGCTGGTGGAGATCAGAGGCTGCTGATGGGTGGATGTGATGACATCAGAGGCTGCTGATGGGTGGATGTGATGACATCAGAGGCTGCTGATGGGTGGATGTGATGACATCAGAGGCTGCTGATGGGTGGATGTGATGACATCAGCATAACAATGTTTGGTGCCTCGTAGCACCAAACATTGATGGTCAGACTGGATTGTTGCATGTTTTGTGTTGTAATGGTACTTTTACTGAAAACACGTGTGTTGTGCTGTGTTTTTAATCTCAATGTCACAGAGGGTTTGTTGTTCTGTGTTTTGTGGTTTGGACCAATGAGAAGCTACGGGCGACTGGAGGAGGCGGGGCTTAGATGCGTGGCTGATGTCACATGTAGAGGATCATCAATTACTTGCACTCCACTGTTGTACTGTACTAATATCTGGAAAAGGATACTTGCCTATTTTCAAACACCTGTTGTCGGAAACAGTTTTTCATCATCATCATCATCATCATCATCGTGAAGTGTACTACGCTTTTAAAGCGGGCCTTTTATTCAAACTATGTTTCTTTTCTGCATAGATAGTATTTGATGTTCTGACCTTCATGTTGATTCTGTCTGCAGGCCTGAAGACCATCGTGGGCGCTCTGATCCAGTCGGTGAAGAAGCTGGCCGACGTGATGATCCTCACCGTCTTCTGCCTGAGCGTCTTCGCCCTCATCGGCCTGCAGCTCTTCATGGGGAACCTGCGGCAGAAGTGCGTCCGCAGCACGGCGCACTGCGTCAACGGCAGCCTGCCGGACAACGCCACCTTCTACTGCAACAACCGCACCTGGGCCTCGCTGAGGGACTTCAACGACCACGAGGGTGAGCTCGATGGCGTGACGTGGATCATTCAGACCGCCGCTGGTGGAAATATGTTCCAAAGGTTCCACCGGAAACCCCAACTGGGCGTAATCCTGAGGGTTCCAGGGTGTGTCTGTGCGTGTGTGTACAGGCAGATCAGCCGGTCAGTTCACCAGGAACACGGTACATAACACACACACACACACACACACACACACACACACAGAGGTCATGGGAGGTCACTTGGTATATACACGATTCTTCATGTCAGTCATGTTGACCAGGGAGCATAATATACATCATGTGGACGCACACAGTACATAAAAGCACATCCAGTCACACACACACACACACACAGGTCGAGGTCACGGTTATGAAAACACTTAAATACGCCGTCAGAACCGGAATGACCAGAACATTGAACCCGCAGAATGCCATCGTTGTGGATCTTTATATTGTGTTGTGTATCTAGTTGTTCGGGCTACAAAAGGTTGCTGAAGCTCACCTGGGAGAGAGCGGATGCTAACTAGCTTCTTAGCTCAGTTCCCCGCCTTTATCCAGTGCAGCATCAAAACATGGTGGGATTAGCAACCCAGCTAGCTTGTTATTTCCAGCCTGCTATAATGCTGCTACAATGCTAATGCTGCTACAATGCCAATGCTGCTACAATGCTAACCCTGACAACCGCTCCTCCGGCATAACGATACCTTCAGAGTCCGTCTGTGAATCTGAGCATTGATTCATACGTGTTTTACTTGGTTAATGTGAAACACTTTCAGCCGTGACGGCTTTCTTAAAACAAACTAAAGCTTTTTAAGTGTCGGATGAGAACGTGTTGGTGTAACTCCCTTTAAACTGACGGAGAAGCATTGAAGCCCAACTATTAAAAGCAGTTGTTTTACCTCGTTAGAAGCAGCTGCTAATGTACCTGCTGTTTATTCATCTGCAGTCAAACACATCGTATCGACCCCCTAAAAGCTGCTGTGAAACCTGAGCCCCCCCTCCCCCCGCGGGCTGTTCTCAGATCGGCCCGACGGGGGGGGCTCTTAAACATTTCCCATCATGCTCGTGTTTGTTCTGTCTGGTCGGAGGGTCGATGGGGGAACATGTACAGTGGAGAACCTTCCCGCTCTGGTCTGAACGCAGTCACACGAGCAGGTTTATTGAGTTAAAGAGTCGATGAGACATGAGACTTCACCCCTTCATCGCTGCATCATGCGGCGTCGCAGCATATTGCACCTCCGGAGTCACGTGACGTTGATGTGAAGGGGGGGGGAATAGGCCTGTCAAAGTAATGAAATGACCCCCCCGCCCCCCCTCACATTCCCTGTGGAGACACTTCCCCTGTCCTCTGAAGGAGAAGTGTTGACTAATATGCGTTTATATAACGTTTAACTTTAACTGTAAAAGGATCGTGTGACGCATTCAGGTGGATAAAGCTATTAAAGTAAGCGTTGGCTTCTTACCTTTCAATTATTAGTTCCATTTATCCGGTAAACGGACGCTGGTTGACCCCTGATCCATCGGCAGGTTAAAGGCTGGCAACATATGCAGGAAACGAATTCTGACCTTTCACAATAAGATATTGTGTTTCAACACATTCAAATAGTAACTTTCCTGCTTGTAGTTGCACATGTAAATCTTTATATATATTCACGACACGTTGATTCATCGACATGTATACAGACATAAATACAGAAAACAGCGTCAGGTGGCGTGTGTCCAGGTCAGGGCACCGCTCCGTTTTATATTAAACGAAGTTCCTTCAGGCTGTGTGGGGGCGGAGCTATCAGGAAGCTCCTCCTCCAACCTGAATCTGAAAGCTTGGTTTTATTCTGTTTTTATAGACAACTTCTACAAGGTGGAAGGAGCCAAGGACGCTCTGATCTGTGGGAGCAGCAGGCGACGCAGGGTGAGTCTCCGTGTCTCTCCATTGTCCTCCCTCGTCCCTAAATGTCTCCCTGAGGGACGCCGCAGAGCTGGAGGCTCTATTCAAAAAGTCGTCCCCGGTTCCAGACTCGCGTCTGCTGTCCCTCTGTTAATGGGTTTAGCTGAGGGAGGGACGCCGTCTCCCAGGGGGACGCGTCCCAACACAACGTCCCGACACAACGTCCCGACACAACGTCCCGACACAACGTCCCGACACAACGTCCCGACACAACGCAGAGTATCTGATTCAAACATGGTTCCTGATGGAATCATGAGAAGCTCGACGTCCTCCGGCCTCGAGTTCATCAGCTGGCAGAACGTTCGGTCCGTCGCCGCGGCAACGCTCGGCCCCCCCAAGGCCTCCGGGGAAAGAAAGTTGGGTGTACTGTGTACTGTGTTGTGTGTACTGTGTTGTGTGTAGCGGGTTGTGTGTAGTGTGTACTGTGTTGTGTGTAGTGTGTACTTTGTACTGTGTAGTGTGTACTGTGTAGTGGTGTAGCGGGTTGTGTGTACTGTGTTGTGTGTACTGTGTTGTGTGTAGTGTGTACTTTGTACTGTGTAGTGTGTACTGTGTAGTGGTGTAGCGGGTTGTGTGTACTGTGTTGTGTGTAGCAGGTTGTGCGTAGTGTGTACTGTGTTGTGTGTAGCGGGTTGTGCGTAGTGTGTACTGTGTTGTGTGTAGCGGGTTGTGCGTAGTGAGTACTGTGTAGTGTGTAGCGGGTTGTGTGTAGTGAGTACTGTGTAGTGTGTAGCGGGTTGTGTGTACTGTGTTGTGTGTAGCGGGTTGTGTGTACTGTGTACTGTGTTGTGTGTAGCGGGTTGTGTGTAGTGTGTACTGTGTAGTGTGTAGCGGGTTGTGTGTAGTGTGTACTGTGTTGTGTGTAGCGGGTTGTGTGTACTGTGTACTGTGTTGTGTGTAGCGGGTTGTGTGTAGTGTGTACTGTGTAGTGTGTAGCGGGTTGTGTGTAGTGTGATGTCACACGGCTTAAAGCGTCTCTGACGGACGCTGAGGGGCGTCAGCCTCCGACCCGAGGCGGCGCCGTGCTCAGGGATCAGCTAGCAGACCGGATGCTAACGGGAACAAAACTACGGGAGGGACACACGAGGAGGAAGGAGGTTCAGGAGAGGACAGGCAGAAGGGAGGATGAGGAAGACGAGAAAGATGGTGGATGGGGGCTGGGAGGCATTAGATGGAGAGGAGAGCCATGGTTGGACCGGAGACAAAAGATAAGGAAGTAGGAAGCTGATGAAGTCAAACTGCTAACAGCTAACCGCTAACAGCTAACAGCAACGCTAAGGCTTCTACAGGAAACCCCCCCTGGGCAGCGATCTTATGGCTGTTTGCTTGACTCGAACTACCGAGTAGAAAAGTCTCTGTTTCTGGAGCCTTCGGGCGGAGATGGATGGAAGAGGCCGACACAAGAACGACCAGACGAGCCTCCGCTGCTTTAAATTCACACCAAATGAGCTCTTTGAATGGTTGATGATATTTATTCTGACCCCCCCACATGCCTGCGACACGCGGCAGCACACGGAATGGAACGTGGGACTCCTCGGTAACGATGCTAACGAGGTTTTGTTGTTCGGGTGCTCGTTAAGGAAGCGGGTCGGCGTGTGCCCCCCCTGCCTCCCCCCCCCGGGGGGGAGCGGTTCTGGTCCATCCTGGACTCAAGCTGCTCCAGTTTGCATCACTTCATCGTCTTTCTTCCAGTCACAGAATTATTTAAGCCAGATATTTTCATGAAAAACAAAAAAACAAACAGCGACGTGCTTTTGAAGACGAGTTCAAAAAATATGCTCAACAAACATTTCTGTAGAAAATAAAATAAAAATATAAAATCCTGCTTCTGCATTCAGAGAATTGAAGCAGATTTCTCCTCCAGGAGCCGAGAAGAAAGAGGAGGTGCCTTTGGTTGGGATGAAAAACACAGCATCCATCGCCATGGCGATTCACTCACTGCCTGTGTGTGTGTGTGCGTGCGCGCGTGTGTGTGTGTGTATGTGTGTGTGCACTACTCCCCCCGCCTGACCCCCCTTTCTAGTGTTTACGGTTCAAATTTTGTCGTTTGTGTGTGAGTGCATGTTTGTGTGTGTGTGTGTTTGTGTGTGCGTTTAGTTTGAGTTATGAGGTCTCCTGGAGGCTTTGAATGTGACATCTGTCCAATGTTCACCCAAAGACACACAAGAGGTTTCCACCGAATGTGTGTGTGTGTGTCTGTGTCCGTGTGCGTGTGTGTGTCTCTGTGCGTGTGTGTCTCTGTGTGTGTGTGTGTGTGTGTTTGTGTGTGTCTGTGCGTGTGTGTCTCTGTGTGTGTGTGTGTTTGTGTGTGTCTGTGTGTGTGTGTGTGTGAATGTGTGTTTGTGTGTGTGTGTGTCTCTGTGCGTGTGTGTCTCTGTGTGCGTGTGTGTTTGTGTGTCTCTGTGCGTGTGTGTCTCTGTGTGCGTGTGTGTCTCTATGCGTGTGTGTCTCTGTGTGCGTGTGTGTGTGTGTGTGTCTCTGTGCGTGTGTCTCTGTGTGCGTGTGTGCGTGTGTGTCTCTGTGCGTGTGTGTCTCTGTGTGCGTGTGTGTCTCTGTGTGCGTGTGTGTGTGTGTGTGTCGGTAACAGACAGCTCTAAAGTCTTGCTTCCTTTGTTTCTTCCCTGATGCTGAAACACCAAATTAAATCGCGTCCTCGACGGTGGAATAATGTTGAAAAACCCTAAATTACTTTAAGAGGCGTGAACTTTCTGACTCAAAAGAGTTTCCTTTTTATAGTCAATTTTAATTATCTATGTCTTGAGCTTTTATTCTGAAAGGGTGAGAACCTGAAGAAGCTGTGAAGATGAATGTTCTGAATGCGTGACTTGATCTTCATGAGTACAAGTACTCGAGTATTTCTACTTTAACTGCCGAAGCTTCTTGAAGGTCACGTCCTGTGATTATTTGGAGGAATAAAGTGGCTCGGTGGGGAAAAGCCCCCCCCCCGCCCCCCTTACTGTGACCTTCTCCTCCTGCCTACACACAGCCCCCCCCCCCAGTAAACCCCCCCACCACTGAATGATGGGGAACCGCAGGAGGAAGGAATCTGATTGGAACCATTAGTTCATTTCATTCGCAAACAAATTCATATAAAAAAATAATAAAAATAATAAAAATAATAAAGCGGAGTTCAACCTTTCTTAGATAAACAACTGTCTGTGTGTGTGTGTGTGTCTGCGTGTGGGTGTGTGTCTGCGTGTGTGTGTGTGTGTGTGTGTGTGTGTGTGTGCGTGTGTGTCTGCGTGTGTGTGTGTGTGTCTGCGCGTGTGTGTGTGTGTGCGTGTGTGTCTGCGTGTGTGTGTGTCTGCGTGTGTGTGTGTGTGTGTGTGTGTGTGTGTGTGTGTGTGTCTGCGTGTGTGTGTGTGTCTGCGTGTGTGTCTGCGTGTGTGTGTGTGTCTGCGTGTGGTTGTGTGTTCAGGTGTAAGTAAACAGTCCGGCAGCAGTAAATTATGGAGTCGGTATGAAAGATTAAATGTGCCCCCCCCTCGAGGGAAGCGGCCTCGGACGAATGAATATTTATCGGGCGGCGCTGTTGACAAGCGGGAGCAGACGCTCGCCGATCGATGTCGCCTCGCGCTCCGCCGAGCCGACAGGACGCAGCGCAGGAAAGTGGAAGCCGAGTGAGGCGACGGGGGAGGAAGGGGGGGGGGGGACAGGAAGTAGAACGATGCAAGGGCAGGGTACCTCCTCTATCTGGTCATCACCGCTTTGGAAGTAACACGAGACGGTGGAGCTTTTCTCTTTGTTGGCGGAGGAGAGGAGGAGTCGCCCCCTGCTGGTCACTACAGAGAAGTAGAGTCATTTCCTCATAGACGTCTATGGGAGCAGAGGAGTCGGCCCCCTGCTGGTCACTACAGAGAAGTAGAGTCATTTCCTCATAGACGTCTATGGGAGCAGAGGAGTCGCCCCCTGCTGGTCACTACAGAGAAGTAGAGTCATTTCCTCATAGACGTCTATGGGAGCAGAGGAGGCGCCCCCTGCTGGTCACTACAGAGAAGTAGAGTCATTTCCTCATAGACGTCTATGGGAGCAGAGGAGGAGGAGGAGGAGGAGATTTGCTCCTGATCTGAGGTCTTAAATAACAGACATAAAACAGTTTTTGCTTTCCTTTGTGTCGTTGCGTGATGACGCAGAATGTGTCAATGAGAAGAAATCGTGTGCAAACGCAACAAAACATTTAAATAAAGAAAACTGCTTTTTAAACACCAGCAATGTTTTCTACGACTTCTGAGCGACAACACAAGACGCCTGTAGTGTTCCTGTGCGGACGGATGGTGCTGTTTCTGACTACCACACTTCCATTGCGTCGTTCAATAATTCAGAGCGTTGCTGTTTGAGAGTAAAGGCCGTTGTACTCGCTAAAGTTAATAACGGAAAAACAAAGAGGTAAATGACACAGAGAATGTCGTCATGGGAAGAAGAAGAAGAAGAAGAAGAAGAAGAAGAAGAAAAACTCCGGACCGGATCCACAGCTGATGTCAAACCCCTGTCTGGGGTCCTCGGGGTCCCCTGCGTCCCCGCCGCCCCCCGGCTCTATTTATACCCCCCGCTATGAATGATTTGGTGAAAGGAACACGACTTGGCACTCTGGGTGTCTGATCCCCGCTCACAGTGAAGTAATGAGCCACTCGAGGAGCTCCGCTGGAGAAGCATGTCGAGATGCAGGTTCCACAAACATGATACACCAAGCTGTAAGCGAGCAAACACAATGTATCACATCTGTTTAGCGCTGTGGAGCTGCAAGTTAGAAAAGGTTCTGTTAAGGATGAAGAGGGTCCGGAGAAGGTTCAGTAGCCTTCATTCCCTAAAAGGTGCATGGCCTCTGTGCACATGACGCTGCAGCTTGATTTGTTTCTGGTTCATCGCAGCTGTGAGAGACATGAATGTGTTTCTGTGAAGGAACTAAATAACAATTCATTATATATTAAATATATTAAAGTATTTTTTCTAAAGGTAGTCTGGATCGATCGGCCCTGACTAAGAGTTAAGCTAAGCTAAGCTAAGCTAAGTTAAGCTAAAGAGTCCGTTGAACTTCCTGCTGCTCCTGAGTTTATATGTCGATTCTGAACAGGAATGTTGATCATCGTTTTTCCATCAGGGTCAGACGGGTGAGGACATGTGTGTGCGTGTGTGCGTTTGTGCGTGTGTGTGTGTGTGTGATATTAAGACAGCTGAGGAACAGAAGCTGCTTCAGTTCGGTCTTGATAAGGTGTGGGCGAGCAACATGGAAAGTTCAAACACACAAACAGTTGCACACATGCACATACACACACATGCACACGCACACAAGCACTCACACACACAAACAGAGTTCTCCAACAGAGACGGCACAAAACAATCTCCCCCGGCAACCAGCGCTGGGATACGGTTGCTATGGCAATGCTAAGTACTCTCTTCCCCCGGGACCGAAGAGTTTACCTGAGTGTTATAATTAGATCTGTCTCTCCCCTTCTACCTGTCTGTCTCTACCTGTGTGTCTGTTTGTCTCTACCTGTGTGTCTGTCTGTCTCTACCTGTGTGTCTGTTTGTCTCTACCTGTGTGTCTGTCTGTCTCTACCTGTGTGTCTGTCTGTCTCTACCTGTGTGTCTGTTTGTCTCTACCTGTGTGTCTGTCTGTCTCTACTTGTGTGTCTGTCTGTCTCTACCTGTGTGTCTGTTTGTCTCTACCTGTGTGTCTGTTTGTCTCTACCTGTGTGTCTGTTTGTCTCTACCTGTGTGTCTGTTTGTCTCTACCTGTGTGTCTGTCTGTCTCTACCTGTGTGTCTGTTTGTCTCTACCTGTGTGTCTGTTTGTCTCTACCTGTGTGTCTGTTTGTCTCTACCTGTGTGTCTGTTTGTCTCTACCTGTGTGTCTGTCTCTCCCTTCTACCTGTCTGTCTCTACCTGTGTGTCTGTCTCTATAAATGTGATATTTGTTTCTGGCTTGAAGGATAAATTGAGTGTTTACACATTTGTCTCCATGGAAACCTTTAATCCGTCCACCAGAGGACGAAGGGTCGGTGCTCATATATCACTATTATCACCAATATTAATAGCAACATGTTTTGTTAAACGTTTCAGCTGGGTATTATTGTGTGCGTGTGTGTGTGTGTGTGTGTGTGTGTGTGTGTCATGAAGGTGGGTAAGTGCTGGCTGAGCCCCCCACACACCCCCCCCCCCAGTGAGAGTGTGTGTGGGGGTCTGAAGTGGCGTCCCCCATTAACATAGACGGAGGTGTGTGTGAGAGATAACTGCTGGCTCTCACAGTCTGACACCTCGCACACACACACACACACACACACACACACACACACACAGACAGCCCATCATACACACTTCATCCACTCACATGCCACCATGTTGACTCACTACGAGATGGTGGATGGAAGTGTGTGTGTGTGTGTCTGTGTCTGTGTGTGTGTGTGTGAGTCTGTGTCTGTGTGTGTGTGTGTGTGTGTGTGTTGATTCTTCTTCGTTGGATCGTTTCACAGCTCGGTCATAATTGATTGTTTTGATCAGTTGCTCCTTTTGGATTGTCTCGTCACATGACCCACTCAAATCAATAAGGTGTTGGAATTGATCCTCCTGAGACTTTATACAGCTGATTTAATAAAAACCCTCTCTGTTGCCGTAATGTTCAGAAGAGAAGCTCACTGTGATATTGATCAGATTGAGCTTTATTTATTGATCAGCCACTGTGTCTGCATGAGGCTATTATTACCTGCTGTGGTCAGTGACTAGCGGATCAATAATCCAGCGGGATCACAGAGGACTGAGGTACCGTAATGTTTGGAAAAGCAGAGCAGAAGAGAGGAAGCGTTACTGTAATACGTGTTCAAATAAATAAACTGATTGACCTCGTACAAGTAAAATAGTGTTACACAACCATACCATAATATGAACAAGCCTATTTTACTTTACTCATTTAAATGTTTTATTGCGTATTAATATTATTCTTCCTGTGGAATCTGTAAGACCTAAAAACAGTTTGATTGTCTTTATTTATTTAGATTCTGTCTGATGTCTCACTGGTTCTTTCTTCTTTGTGGAAAAGTGAACTTTAAGTCTGGTGAACCTTAAAATGTTATAAATATATCCAGTAATATGATTATACTTTTGTTTTATTTCCTTCATCCTTCTTCCCAAAGAAGCTTTTACCAACAATGATGAGACATAAGAAGGTGGTTTGGTGTTTGTGTTTACTGGGATGAACATGACGCCATTTGGTTTTTATCACCAGTGAATTTGAATCTATTTAATCAATGTGAAGCTACTTTATATAACAGGTCCATTTTGTATGATTGTATTAAATCACTGCAGATAATTGTTTATGTAAAACTTCCTAATACATGTCATTTTTATTCTATTAAGTACTAGAAATACTCCAGTAAAGTACTTAAGTGTGTGTGCGCGTGTGTGTTTGTGCGTTTGGCAGAAAGTGCCCGGATGGGTTTGTGTGTCTGAAGGCGGGCAGGAACCCAAACTACGGCTACACGAGCTTCGACAGCTTCGGCTGGGCCTTCCTGTCCCTGTTCCGCCTGATGACTCAGGACTACTGGGAAAATCTGTACCACCAGGTAACGTCCACTGGTCTCAAACCTCCAGCAGGGGGCGACTCCTCCGCTCCCATAGACGTCTACGGGAAAGTGGCTACTTCTCTCTTGATTTATTTCTCCCCTCAGTAAACGTTGCAAACATGAGGTTTTTCTCTTCCGCAGACGCTGCGCTCGGCCGGTAAGACCTACATGGTCTTCTTCGTGGTGGTGATCTTCCTGGGCTCCTTCTACCTGGTCAACCTCATCCTGGCCGTGGTCGCCATGGCCTACGAGGAGCAGAACCAGGCCACCATCGCCGAGGCCTGCCAGAAGGAGCGGGAGTTCCAGGTTGCCATGGAGATGCTGAAGAAAGAGCAGCAGGTAGACGGACCGATAATAATAGTTATCTTGGGTTAGATAACGGCTGTAATGTTTGGAGTCAGGGAGAGTTGGCTGTCAGGCGTCAGTCAGGTCCTGTAGGAGAGTCGTTTCCCGGAGAGAGAAGCAGTTCAGTCTCGTCGGGGTTGATGTTCAGATGACGTCGTCAGACAGGCAGAGATCCGACTGAGGGAAGGAGAGAGTTAGTTGGGTGTCATCGGCGTAGCTGTGGGAGGAGAAGCCATGTGAGCGAATGACAGAGCCGAGAGAGTCTGATGTAGAGAGAGAAGAGGAGGGAACCCAGGACGGAACCCTGAGGAACTCCAGTAGTAAGCGGACAAGGTTCTGACGCAGATCCTCTGAAGTTACCCGGTGGGTTCGGCCATCAAGGCGGGACGAGAGAGAGCAGAGCCTGAGACACCGAGTTCCTGAAGGGAGGAAATGAGGATCTGATGATTCACTGTGTCGAATGCAGCAGGAAGGTGGAGGAGGACGAGGACGAGCAGAGAAGGAGGCTCTATCAAGGGTGGAGCTGCTCTGAGACAGAAAGGAGAGTCTCTGTGGAGTTTCCCGCCTTGAAGCCTGACTGGTGGGTCAAGGAGGTCGTTACTGTGGAGATGGAGGAGAGTTGGTTAAAGATCACGTTCTTTAAACAGAAAGGGAAGAAGAGAGGCCGGTCTGTAGTGGTTTTCTTCAGGAGGGTTGAGGGGGGGGTTGTTCAGGGGGGGGGGGGAGCTCTTGCCTCCTTCAGAGAGGAGGGAAAGCAGCCAGATAACCGAGCGTGGTTGATGACACAGGTCAAATACGGTACGAGCCCTCCAATTAACACCATCTTCTTTTGTAAGGCCGCCGCCCAGAAGCTCCTGGACTCTGACTCCATGTCCCCGGATCTGCCTTCGGACGGCGTGGAGGAGCGCAGGCGGAGTCAGGCGCTGGTGGGCGTGGCCGACGTGGAGGCGAACCTGTCGGAGGAGAAGCTGCTGCAGGTTGACGTGCCGGAGGGGGGGAAGGTGACGGAGGACGAACCCCTCGCTTTCTCTTCATTCATTCATTCAGAGTTTAACTCGTGCTCCTGCTGCGTCCTCCTCCAGGTCCTCCACCCTCTCCTGGCTCGCTCCTTCTCCTCCAGGACCCGGCGAAGCAGCCAGGTCTCCTCCGTCTTCAACTTCCGCCTGAGGAGCCGGGGGTCCGAGGGCGAGATGGCCGACGACGAGTACAGCGTGCCGGGCGACGTGCTGGAGGGCGTCTCGGGCCGCACCTACAGCGGCGGCACCTTCAGCGGCACGCTGCCCCAACCGTGGCCCAAGCGGAGGCCCAGCACCTACAGCAACTGCAGCCGGAGCTCCCAGGTGAGGCCAGAGGGGGCGGAGCCACGGGGCGGGGGCGGAGCTTAAACTGGAAGAACTTTGGTTCAATAAAACGAAGTCAGGTGAACATAATAAAATAAGATATAAATGAGATAATGCAGATTAAGTAAAGATATGGTGTGTGTGTGTGCGTGTGCGTGTGTGTGTGTGTGTGTGTGTGTGCGTGTGTGTGTCTCCAGGTGTTCTATCCGACTCTAAATGTCAACGGGAAGCTGTTTGTCGCCATGGACCAGAACGGGGTTTCCCCGCCTTCGCTGCAGGGGCTGGCTGCCTGTCCCATGGAGAAGGTCAAGGAGGAGAGTGTGAGTACCGTGTGTGTGTGTGTGTGTGTGTGTGTGTGTGTGTGTGTGTGTGTGTGTGTGTGTGTGCGTGCGTGTGTGGAAACAATGGTAAAGTCTGCAGTCGTTCAACACTCATGTGAATCATGAATCAGCGCTTTGCGTAACTCCACTCTGATATCATGGGCTAAAGACACACACACACACACACACACATGGTGTCACTGCTATGGCATCAGGGGATTAAGACACACATGCCAGCACGCAATGAGGTGTTCTCCCTTATGCACACACACACAGACACACACACATCTAATGGCTACATGCCAAAAATGTTAGTGGAGCCAAAATGTCCCTCAGAGAGACACACAAACCAGGAAGACTCAATACGAACTACAGGGAGACACACAAACCGCACAAAGAGAGACCGAATACACAACGTAAACCGCCAGTTTATTTTGATACTTCAGTCGTCTCCTCAGCATCGAGCGTCAGGTCAGAGGTCACGAGGACCAACACAGCAGCTCCATCGCCTGGAGGTGTTCTTCACCTCCACCTGCTGCACTCCCAGACCTGTACAGGAGGAGGAGAAGAACAACGTAGGATTCAGAGGAGTTTTGCCTGCTCCTCAGACTGATGGAGAGACGTGTGGGAGGACAAAAGAGGTTCCTCTTTATGCAGCTTTCCTCTAACACGTCGTCCTCACACATCAATTAACCGGATGACTTTAGAGGAAATGTTGTATTTGGCAGAAAAATAACGCAAAACCAAATTCCCGTTCAATATTTCTAAGAAATGTATTGATTCATTTGTCATTTATTTACCCGGATGTTCATGTCCCCCCTTCAGGTGCCCACCTCCACCACGGAGCTCAGCACCATGCTGCTGCCCCGCCCGTCCTCCACACAGGACTCGCTGAGGAGGGGGAGGACGCTCAGCGCCGCCAGCTACCTCACGGACGCCATGGAGGGTGAGGGGGGGCACACGCAACTCAGAGACGTGTCACACACGTGTAACATGGGGCGGTTTGTGTGTGTGTGTCTGCTGAGTCATCGCCCCCCTCAGAGAACAGATCATCACTGAGGAGGAGAGTCCTCTCTGCATCCTTCATCCCCTCCTTCCCTTGCACTCCTTGCATCCTTAACGCTGTTTCACGCCTTCATTCACTTCATTGTCTCCGTGTCACTGTGACCTTTGACCTCCTGCTTCAGTCCCTTTGACGTCCCTGAGGTGTTGCATGTTATTATGCAGATGGTTCATTGTTAGTAACTCCTGTGCCCCCCCCTCCGCCCCCCACAGAGCTGGAGGAGGCCCAGAAGAAGTGCCACCCGTGCTGGTACGTGTTTGCCCACCGCTACCTGGTGTGGGGCAGCTCCCCCCGCTGGCTGAGGCTGAAGCAGCAGGTGAACCTCATGGTGATGGACCCCTTCCTGGACCTGGCTATCACCGTGTGCATCGTGCTCAACACGCTCTTCATGGCCATGGAGCACTACCCCATGACAGGACGAGTTCAACGCCATGCTGAGCGTGGGCAACCTGGTAGGACATATATGTGTATATGTACATGTATGTATGTGCGTGTCTTATGTAAGCGGCGCTCAGTGACCACTAGGGGGGCTGAACCCCCCCGCTGGCAGGACGACTCGGGACCAATAGATGTCAGCTAGCATTAATATTCAAATCAAAGTCTGCCGCTCACCTCTGAGGGGGGGCAGGGGGGGCGACCCCGTGACCTTTGAGAACGCCTCCAACCGGCAAACCTCACAGAGAAAAACAGCCCCCCCCCCCCCCGCTGGAACGCGGAGGCGTGTTGTTGGTTTTGTTCCCTCGGTGGAGGCGGTGAGGTGCGCTTGATTATTGGAGCTGACAGAAACGGGTCGGACGGTGAACCGCTGTGACTAGTCCCCCGATACACACACACACGCACACACACACACACACACACACAAGCACACACACACACGCACACACACACACGCACACACACCACTGTGGGGCCCCCTCCGTCTGACAGGATCTGATGGGTTGATGCAATATGGTAATTGATTCACCTGATGTGTGAGAGGCCGCAGGTGGAATCACCGCGTTGATCACACCTGCACACAGACACACACACACACACACACACAGAGACCCACACACAGACACACACACACACACACACACAGAGACCCACACACAGACACACACACACACACACAGACACACACACAGAGACCCACACACACACGCACACACACACACACAAAGACACACACAGAGACCCACACACACACACACAGACACACAAAGACACACACACAGAGACCCACACACACACACACAGACACACACAGCTCACTGCTTTGCAAACAGGGAGGATTAGAGGAATTATCCTGTGAATGCGACTCAGCGCTTCTGCAGTTGGACCTGAAGTCACAACGATCATCTTTTAATAGCAGAAACGTCTTAAACCGGCAACAATAACCATCAAGTCCTTTCAAAATAAAATGAAATGCAACACGACGACTCAGTTATGTTTAAGAGAAGGATTCATATTTCATACGTTTGGGGGGATTTATCAGAAGAACAGGGGAGGCTTTAGGGGCGGGGCTACACACTGATTGACAGGTCTCTAACAGACCGTGAAGCAGGGGAGGCTTTAGGGGCGGGGCTACACACTGATTGACAGGTCTCTAACAGACAGGGCTTCATATTTACAGTAGATTTGTGAGTTGAGGATTAAACGTGTATGAACAGAGAGAAGTGATTCATTTAAGGAAACAAGTAGAAAGAGCGTCTGTAAGTAATGTTACTTTAGAACTAGATGATAAATCACACACACAGACACACACACACACACAGACCGTGTCATCTGCTCTCTGCTGATGTTACTGTTATTAGTGAGAGCTGCTGTCGACACACACACACACACACACACACACACACACACTCCTTCATTCTGTGAATCATTCGCTCTGCAGAAACAAACTGAACTGAACTTAACTCTTTGTGCACAAGCTGTGTGTGTGTGTGTGTGTGTGTGTGTGTGAACATGAATATTCCTGCTGATCAGAAGTATTGGATCATGGAGGAACGTGGTGACGTGTTGAGCAGATAAAGTAATTAAATGGTAATAAGCATAAAGATGATGAGCAGCAGTGTCGCCGCAGGCTGCTGCTGATATTTGACTGAACTCTGCTGAGCTTCGTCAATGTCAGCAGCAACACAATGTCACACGATGTCACACAATGCCACACAACCCCACACAATGTCACACCAGGGATTCAAACCGGCAACCCGGAGCCCTGGAGGCCCGAGAGGCTGGTCTGATGACGCTGATAGGAGCTAATCATCGCACAACACAGCTAATGAGCTTGTGTGTGTGTGAGTGTGTGTGTGTTTGTGTGTGTTAGAGCGACGTCTTCCTAGAAAGAGGCTGATTTTGTGCCAAAATCCTCAGCCAGTCCCATTAAACCTCCCAGCTCGCTGAGAAACACAAACACACACGTGTCACATCGAGGACCCGCACACACAAAGATGCAGACGTGTTGTAATGCAGAGCTGAGGTCTGCGGGGGGGGGGGGGGGGGCAAACAGCACAGAGAAGTAGAAACACACCCTGCTTCCTGGTGTATTAGTGACCTGTCAATCAGCGTTAGGCCCCGCCCTAAAGCATCCCCTGCTTTATGGTCTGTTTGACTCCACATGGACCATAATTCACTAAATGAAGACTTGAAACTAGAGACGGAGACATAAACTCATGTTTACAATGTTTACTGAGGGAAGTAGTCATAGACGTCTATGGGAGCAGAGGAGTCGCCCCCTGCTGGTCACTACAGAGAAGTAGAGTCATTTCCTCATAGACGTCTATGGGAGCAGAGGAGTCGCCCCCTGCTGGTCACTACAGAAAAGTAGAGTCATTTCCTCATAGACGTCTATGGGAGCAGAGGAGTCGCCCCCTGCTGGTCACTACAGAAAAGTAGAGTCATTTCCTCATAGACGTCTATGGGAGCAGAGGAGTCGCCCCCTGCTGGTCACTACAGAGAAGTAGAGTCATTTCCTCATAGACGTCTATGGGAGCAGAGGAGTCGCCCCCTGCTGGTCACTACAGAGAAGTAGAGTCATTTCCTCATAGACGTCTATGGGAGCAGAGGAGTCGCCCCCTGCTGGTCACTACAGAGAAGTAGAGTCATTTACTCATAGACGTCTATGGGAGCAGAGGAGTCGCCCCCTGCTGGTCACTACAGAGAAGTAGAGTCATTTCCTCATAGACGTCTATGGGAGCAGAGGAGTCGCCCCCTGCTGGTCACTACAGAGAAGTAGAGTCATTTCCTCATAGACGTCTATGGGAGCAGAGGAGTCGCCCCCTGCTGGTCGCCACACAGAATGCAGCTTTAACTCCAGAAGGCTTGACTTCTTGACTCTTTAAAGAACCAAAGGTTGCCGGTGAAGAATCTTGGTGATTCTCCTGGTAACACTTGAGCTAACAAACACACACTGTGCACACACACAGTTGTGTGAGGGTTAGCTGTGATGCTAGCAGTGGATGCTAACGGGAGCATGTAGCGTGTCAGCGTGTTGGAACGTCCTTTTGATGCTGAACTCATGTTGGCTTTAAGAGAACTTGTTTACTTCAGCTGGAGTTATGAGAGGTGACGTGTGTTTGTGTGTCTGTGTGTGTGCGTGTGCGTGTGTGTGTGAGACCCTAACCCAGTGTGAAATGTCCTTCCCTTTGGCTCACTGCCCTTCATTTATCTCTCTGCATGTGTTGTACCTGAATGTGTCGTCTCTTCTTGTGTTCTAGATGAAATACACACTTTAAAGAGACCTCTGCGTCTCCATGTTTTAGTCGTCTCCATGTATTTCCTGGTGAACTCTTCTTTTGTGTCATGTCGGCTGCCCCCCCCCACCCCCCCCCCCCAGGTGTTCTCAGGCATCTTCACAGCGGAGATGGTTCTGAAGATCATCGCTCTGGATCCGTACTACTACTTCCAGACGGGCTGGAACATCTTCGACAGCATCATCGTCTGCCTCAGCCTGATGGAGCTCGGCCTGTCGGACGTGGAGGGACTCAGCGTGCTGCGCTCCTTCCGCCTGGTGAGCACGCACACAGACACACACAGACGCACACAGACGCACACAGACGCACACAGACACACACAGACGCACACAGACACACACAGACACACACAGACGCACACAGACACACACACACGCAGACACCCACAGACACACACAGGCGCACACAGACACACACAGACACACACAGACACACACAGACACACACAGACACACACAGACACACACAGACGCACACAGACACACACAGACGCACACAGACACACACACACGCAGACACCCACAGACACACACAGGCGCACACAGACACACACAGACACACACATACGCACACAGACACACACAGACGCACACAGACACACACAGACACACACAGACGCACACAGACACACAGACGCACACAGACACACACAGACGCACACAGACACACACAGACACACACAGACACACACACACGCAGACGCACACAGACGCACACAGACGCACACAGACGCACACAGACACACACAGACGCACACAGACGCACACAGACGCACACAGACGCACACAGACGCACACAGATGCACACAGACGCACACAGACGCACACAGATGCACACAGACAAGAAGTCTTTTTCCTCTTCCTCGTCTCTTGGTTTCCTTGGGACGCTGTGTGGAACTGAAACACTACGTTACTGTAAACACACAAACCTTTCAAAAAGTGGCTTTTCTCTCATTATTGTACTGAAAACTTACGATCGGCGCCGTTAGAGACACAAACACAAAATCAGACTTGACTAAAAGCTGCTTTTGAAGATCTATTTCTAGAAAATATAAAAATATTATGCTCTTATTCTGAAAATCCCCTCCAGCTGCGCGTGTTCAAGCTGGCTCGCTCGTGGCCGACCCTCAACACCCTGATCAAGATCATCGGCAACTCCATGGGCGCCCTGGGCAACCTGACGCTCGTCCTCGCCATCATCGTCTTCATCTTCGCCGTGGTCGGCATGCAGCTGTTTGGGAAAAACTACCAGGTAACAGCAGCTGACCTCCGACCTCTGAACGAAGGGCCTCCGACCTCTGACCTCTGACTGAAGGGCCTCTGACCTCTGACGAAGGGCGTCTGACCTCTGACGAAGGGCCTCCGACCTCTGACCTCTGACGAAGGGCCTCTGACCTCTGACCTCTGACGAAGGGCCTCTGACCTCTGACGAAGGGCCTCTGACCTCTGACGAAGGGCCTCTGACCTCTGACGAAGGGCCTCGTGTGCTGGTGTTTGGTAGACGTGTTGTAATGTTTGGTGTATTTAGTCTGTGAGTTTAGGGAACAGAGCTCCCGTCTCCTGCCTTCCTTTCACAATAAAAGCCCGCTCTGTAATAGTCACAGTGTCGTGTGGATGTGATTGTGCCCCCCCCCCTCCCCCCCTCAGGACTGCGTCTGTAAGATCTCCAAGGACTGCACGCTTGCCGCGCTGGCACATGAAGGACTTCTTCCACTCCTTCCTCATCGTGTTCCGCGTGCTGTGTGGCGAGTGGATCGAGACCATGTGGGACTGCATGGAGGTGGCCGGCCAGCCGCTCTGCCTGCTGGTCTTCATGCTCGTCATGGTCATCGGAAACCTGGTGGTGAGTGACCTCCGACCCCGCGGCCCGGAGAGCCATCTTGTTTTTGAAGAAGTTACAAAGTAACAAACTTACGCTTCCATTTAAACTCAATCCTGTCGGGCATCTTTGAATTTTTGGGGATTTCTTTATTAAAAAAAAAAACTTTAATTCCTGCGCTGTTGGAAAGGAATGTTAGCTGCTATTAGCTGCTATGGCTTTTACAACCACACGGCTAGCTCTAATGCTAAGCTAGTCTGGGTTCATGACACCATTAACGCACAAACGACATGATGAAGATTTGTGAAGTTTGAATGTTTTGAACACTTGTTTTCTGAATGGAGTTTGGTTCCATCTGATTAAACACCACGTTAGGAGGACTGTGTGTGTGTGTGTGTGTGTGTGTGTGTGTGTGTGTGTGTGCGTGTGTGTGTGTGTGCGTGTGAGCAGACAGGAGGCGGTAACTGGAGAAGAAAAAGTACACTTATCTGATGGCCGACACACAGATAGAATTGATTTATGTGTTTAGAAGTGGAGACATGAGTGTGTGTGTGTGTGTGTGTGTGTGTGTGTGCGTGTGTGCGTGTGTGTGTGTGTGTGTGTGTGTGTGTGTGCGTGTGTGTGTGTGTGTGTGGAGAGGGGGGCGTACGGTGTAAGAGGAGACGTCTAGATATCATCACAACAAGGGAAAGCTTTGCTCTCCCCTCTTTTCTGACGAGATGAGCACTCTGTGTGTGTCTGTGTGTGTGCGTGCGTGTGTGTGTGTGTCCGTGTGCGTGCGCGCGTGTGTGTGTGTCCGTGTGCGTGCGCGCATGTGTGTGTGTGCGTGTGTCCGTGTGCGTGCGTGCGTGCGTGTGTGTGTGTGTCCGTGTGCGTGCGTGCGTGTGTGTGCGTGCGTGTGTGTGTGTGTGTCCGTGTGCGTGCGTGTGTGTGTGTGTCCGTGTGTGTGTCTCTCTGCTTGTTCTACATGAAGGAAGCAGCAGTGAGGCGCTTACCTGTCACATGACTCTGCGAGTGCTGCTTGATCCTCTGCCTTTAAACTGGCGTGGAACCAGTGATGAGTGACTGGGTGATGAGGTCGTCATCGGGGGATCCGATTGGTCGAGCCCGTCGGGTCCCGTGAGGCGGCGTGCGTGGTGCTCGCAGTGCGTGTGACGCTTACAGAAGTACCGAATCTGGATGGACGTCAGTGATCGTACGCGCTCGTTAGAGGAATCGCTGCTCGTCATTGGTCCGTGAGGACGTGTGGTGTCATCGTGCTGTGACCACGTTCTGAACCATGATGGTCACACGGCAGGTGCAACGCCATAACAACAGGAGGTCCCCTTTTATGCTTTATTCAAACAATAAGTCCATCATGTGACTGAGAAGGAATTCAGTCGTTTGTGTTTCTCACGTTTAACGGTCAGCGTGTGCGTGTGTGTGTGCGTGTGTGTGTGTGTGTGTGTGTGTGTCTGTGTGTGTGTGTGTGTGTGTCATGATGACCAGACCTTTCCAATTCAGGTGATTTATCCCTTTAGAAATGACCTGATTGTGCACACCTCAGCCTGTGAGTGTGTGTGTGTGTGTGTGTGTGTGTGCTCGTCGAGGCATTTATGCATGCACTCATATGTGTGCGTATGATTTTGTGTGATTTGATGTCAAGTGTTACACCTCATAACCGACAGCAAGGGGAATAGAGGAGGGAAAGAAGGAAGGGAGGAAGGACGGAAAGGGCAGCAAATGAAGGAAAAGGATGGAATGAAGGAGAGGAAGGAGGAAGGAGGACAAGGAGGACAAGAAAGGAAGCAGCTGTAAAGAAAGGCAAAAGGAAATGAGCAGAGGAAAGAAGGGAAGGAAGAGGACAAGAAAAGGAAGCAGGAGGAGGAGGAGGAGGAGGAGGAGGAGGAGGAGGAGGAGGAGGAGGAGGAGGAGGAAGTCGCTTTCATGTCAACATGTCAAGTCTTTGTCGCCGGGGACGACGTGAGACCTTGTTGTTGTGACAGCAAAACGCATGATGTCACATCAATACCCAGAAGGCCATGGGGCAGGGGGCGGGACCTGCTGCTAGTGGACCTATCACACTCAAACACACACACACACAATCACACGGATGTAACACTACAGGGACACACAGACAACAAAACATGAACTAATACAGATCTAAGAATCCAATTTTCATTTGATGAAACACACGCGGCTGATGATGCAAGGTCATGTGTGTGTCTGTGTGTGTCTGTGTGTGTCTGTGTGTGTCTGTGTGTGTACGTGTGTGTGTTGTTTAGCTAAATGTAACAAGCATCAATGCTTTTATTCACAGATAAAGAGAGAGGTGGGAAATGCCTCTTATCTTATGGACACACACGGGTGTTGCCTGTGTGTGTGTGCGTGTGTGCAGTGTGTGTGCGTCTGCGTGTGTGTGTGTGTCTGCGTGTGTGTGCTGTGCACAGACCGCAGCAGGTGAGCAGATGTTTGCTTTGCAGTTTCTCTCGGTGACAAACGAGCGGCTGAATGTGGTTTCCTGAGGCAGCACTTCACCTGCACACACCTGCTCCTCCTCCTCCTCCTCCTGCCCATCGTCCTCCTCGTTCTCCTCCTCCTCCTCCTCCTGCCCATCGTCCTCCTCGTTCTCCTCCTCCTCCTCCTCCTGCCCATCGTCCTCCTCTTCGTGACGAAATGTGGACTTGTCTCTTAACTTTTGTCTGTATTTTGTAAGAAGTAAAAGATCGCAACCAAACAGCTTGATAAATTAAATCTCTCTGTCTGTATGTGTCTCTCTGTGTCTCTCTGTCTGTATGTGTCTCTCTGTGTCTCTCTGTCTGTATGTGTCTCTATCTGTCTTTATGTGTCTCTCTGTGTCTCTCTCTGTATTTATGTGTCTCTCTGTATTTATGTGTCTCTATCTGTCTTTATGTGTCTCTCTGTGTCTCTCTCTGTATTTATTTGTCTCTCTGTGTCTCTCTGTCTGTCTCTCGTCCTTCTTTTCTCACGTTGCACTTCTGGGTATTTTTTCCCAGGAGGCTTTGCTGTCGGGGGGGTTTGTTGTGACGAGGAGAAACAGATCATGTTACGGCTCATTCATCACAACCGGCACCGCTGTGTGTGTGTGTGTGTGTGCGTGTGTGTGTGTGTGTGTGCGTGTGCGTGTGTGTGTCTGTGTGTGTGTGTGTGTGTGTCTGTGTCTGTGTGTGTGCGTGTGTGTGTGTGTCTGTGTGTGTGTGCGTGTGTGTGTGTGTGCGTGTGTGTGTGTGTGTGTGTCTGTGTGTGTGTGTGTGTGTCTGTCTGCGTGTGTGTGTGTCTGTGTGTCTGTGTGTGTGTGTGTGTGTCTGTGTGTGCTTGTGTGTGTCTGTGTGTGCTTGTGTGTGTGTGTGTGTGTGTGTATGTGTGTGTGCGTGTGTGTGTGTGTGTGTGTGTATGTGTGTGTCTGTGTGTGTGTGTGTGTATGTGTGTATATA
>CM037914.1:14397500-14430676 GCA_021346845.1 Apeltes quadracus
TGGTGGGGTTGGATTAACTGCCCCATTGGTCCCTAAATGCCAACTCATTGGTTAATGTTGTGAAGATGCACGACACACGGGAGGGAATGTGTGTGTGTGTGTGTGTGTGTGTGTGTGTGTGTGTGTGTGTGTGTGTGTGTGTGTGTCTGCCTCAGTGGGCACAAAGCATGACGAGTGTATCGCTGCAGCAGCACCTGCTGCGGCGATACAACGTGCCCTTGAGCAAGGCGTGGCCTCTTCCTGTGTGGAAGCAGGACGATGATGACGTAGAACTCAAACTCGCTTCAGTGCAGCAACTTCTCATGATTTAACGCTTAAAGCATTTCCACGACGTTAGCGATTAGAATGAATGTTCACTTCCTGGAGTCAAAGTGTAACGTCACATGACTGCTGGTCTCAGCTGTTCAGAGCGCACACACACACACACACACATTAATAATACCTGATTGAGTGTCACATTTCCACTCACCGGTGAAAGGAGAGAAAAGCCTGTTGGTTTCCATGGCAACAGGAAGCCGATGTAATCAGAGCCGCAAATCACCGATCACATCCGGATCCAGATTTAAAATAAACTCAAATGTAAAGAAATTAAAGGGACATCACGTTAATAAACACCTGAACTCTAGTTCTTCATCTGGTTCTTTATCTGTAAATATATATATAATAATAACCAGGTGTAAAAGATTACAGGTGATGAACTCTCTCTCTCCTCTCTCTCTCTCCCCCTCTCTCTCCCCCTCTCTCCCTCTCTCTCCCTCTCTCTCTCTCTCTCCCCCCCTCTCTCTCCCCCTCTCTCCCTCTCTCTCCCTCTCTCTCTCTCTCTCCCCCCCTCTCTCTCTCTCTCTCTCCCCCTCTCCCCCTCTCTCTCTCTTTCTCTCTCCCCCCCTCTCTCTCTCTGTCTCTCTCCCCCTCTGTCTCCCTCTGTCTCTCTCTCTCTCTCTCTCTCTCTCTCCCCTCTCTCCCCCTCAGTCTGCGTGTCCAGGTTCCGGTGCTGTGACGTGGACACCTCGGTGGGTTTGGGGCAGCGATGGTGGAGACTGAGGAAGACGTGTTATCAGATCGTAGAGCACAGCTGGTTCGAGTCCTTCATCATCTTCATGATCCTCCTGAGCTCCGGAGCGCTGGTAGGATTCACTGCTTCCCTTCACACTGGTCTGCTTCCCTTCACACTGGTCTGCTTCCCTTCACACTGGTCTGCTTCCCTTCACACTGGTCTGCTTCCCTTCATACTGGTCTGCTTCCCTTCACACTGGTCTGCTTCCCTTCACACTGGTCTGCATCCCTTCATACTGGTCTGCTTCCCTTCATACTGGTCTGCTTCCCTTCACACTGGTCTGCTTCCCTTCACACTGGTCTGCTTCCCTTCACACTGGTCTGCTTCCCTTCATACTGGTCTGCTTCCCTTCACACTGGTCTGCTTCCCTTCATACTGGTCTTTCTCTACTGAACTAATGTTTCTTTGCCCAGAAGCTCTCGTTGAGTCAATAAGCTCATTGATGAGCTCTGCCTCTCTGCTGCCCCCGCAGGCCTTTGAGGACATCTACATCGAGCAGAGGAAGGTGGTGAAGGTGGTGCTGGAGTACGCAGACAAGATCTTCACCTACATCTTCATCCTGGAGATGTTGCTCAAGTGGCTCGCGTACGGCTTCAAGAAGTACTTCACCAACTACTGGTGCTGGCTGGACTTCCTCATCGTGGATGTGAGACATATGTACTATATATATGACGTTGAATAATAGCTCGATAGTAACAGGATCAAACTATTGATGAGGGCCACTAGTAGCTTTAAGATCGGATTATTAAAAATAATTTCATGTTTTTGGTCACCAACTCAAACCGTCTCTGAGCTTATGCTCACTAATGAAGACTCTTTAAAGCAACGTATTGTGTCATAATCACAACACACAAAGACCAATGAAAGAGCAACTACAGTACTTGGTTATGTTTCAGGCATCAAAGTACTATCAGAGTGTACTTCCATACCGTAGTAACTTCAGTCGGGTGTAGTAATTGTATAGAATAACCATAAACTCACCAATCAGCAACATTTCTTACATTTCTTTGGGAGTCTCTCCTCTAATCCAGAACACTGATTGGTCGTCTCTGCCTCCCATCGGTCCCGCTTGTGTCTCCGTGTCTGTCCCTGTGTCCCCTCCAGGTCTCCCTGGTCAGCCTGGTGGCCAACACGTTGGGTTACTCAGACTTTGCGGCCATCAAGTCTCTGCGGACCCTGCGGGCGCTGCGGCCCCTGAGGGCCCTCTCCAGGTTCGAAGGCATGAGGGTAAGAGCTCGGCATCGCTACCGAAACCCCCCACATTCATTTAAAGACAGCCGGGGGCTGACCCGTGATGCATGCTGGGAAAGAAGTCCGAGCGTCCACTCTTCTACGATCGTCTCCCCCTCCTCGTCCTCCTCTTCTTCTTCATCTTCTTTGTGTGTAATCAATCCACAAACTGCTTCTCAGCCGGGGCTTCTGGGTGGGAGCAATGCATTGTGGGTGTACTTACATATTTAAGTATTCATTCATTCACGTATCACAAATGGAGGTTTCATCGTCCGTTGGATTTATCCCAAACTGACCCTGAATCAGATTTGTGTTTTTGTGTCAAACTTCAGAATTATTAAAAAATACTTGATTCATTCACGTTCTAAATGTCCCTCAGTCGTTGTCCCCTGAGGATGAGGCTCTTGTCCCCCCAGGTGGTGGTGAACGCTCTCATTGGCGCCATCCCCTCCATCATGAACGTGCTGCTGGTCTGCCTCATCTTCTGGCTCATCTTCAGCATCATGGGCGTCAACCTCTTCGCCGGGAAGTTCGGCCGCTGCGTCAACCGCACGGGTCACATCCACGAGGCGGCGCTCGTCAACAACAAGTCGGAGTGCGAGGCCCTCAACGACACGGCGCGCTACTACTGGACCAAGGTCAAGGTCAACTTCGACAACGTGGGGGCCGGGTACCTGGCGCTGCTGCAAGTGGTGAGGGGGGTTTCTGTCTTCTGCTGCTTTTGGTCTCCTGATACCTTAGGTCCCTGATACTTTAGGTTCCTCATACTTTAGGTCCCTCATACTTTAGGTTCCTCATACGTTAGGTTCCTCATACTTTAGGTTCCTCATACTTTAGGTCCCTGATACATTAGGTTCCTCATACTTTAGGTCCCTGATACTTTAGGTTCCTCATACTTTAGGTCCCTGATACTTTAGGTCCCTGATACCTTAGGTCCCTGATACTTTACGTTCCTCATACTTTAGGTTCGTCATACTTTAGGTTCCTCATACTTTAGGTCCCTGATACTTTAGGTCCCTGATACATTAGGTTCGTCATACTTTAGGTTCCTCATACTTTAGGTTCCTCATACTTTAGGTTCCTCATACTTTAGGTTCCTCATACTTTAGGTCCCTGATACATTAGGTCCTTGATACTTTAGGTCTCTGATACTTTAGGTCCCTGATACCTTAGGTCCCTGATACTTTACGTTCCTCATACTTTAGGTTCCTCATACTTTAGGTTCCTCATACTTTAGGTTCCTCATACTTTGGACTCCTCACTCCTTTTTCACCTAATTGGCTGCCCTGTTAATTCATTCACATCGTTGTTCTTTCTCCGCCTCTTCGTCCAAGTCTTCGTCTCTTTTCTCGCCGCCTATTCATCATCCGCCATTAAACACAACATGGACAGCGACAATTATTCAACCTCCGCACCTTCTCCCCCCTTTTCCATCTCCCCATCACTTTGCTTCCTTTTTCTCTCTCTTTCTCTCTCTCTCTCTCTCTCGCTCGTTGTCGCCCACCACCGGAGTCCTGAGAGCCTCCGATCAATCAGCGTCTGAGAGGCTTTTATTTTTAGAGCGACTCCAGCCAAGTGGGTGGGCGACGAGAGACGGGGGAGAGAGGGAGGCAGGAAACGTAAGAAAATATGTTCGAACTGTAAATGGAGAAGAAGATGGAGACGGAGCGACGGAGAGATAATGAGGACGGAGAGATCCGTGGCAAAGAGGAAGATCTTCGGCTCCGTAAAGTAACAGACGCAAAAAACAATTCACAAAATATCATTAACATTCCTCAAGATTCCTGTAAAGTCATCGATACAAAGGACCATCGATCAAACCGTGTCCAGAGGTGATTTTAAAGCTGATCCCAAACATTCAATGATGGAGTCCTGGAGGAGGAGGAAAGGAGAGATGGAGGAGAGAGGGATGGAACGAACGAGGTGAAGAAGAAACCGGAGTGTGTCTCCCTGTGTTTGGCCGGTCGTCGTGGCAACGGTTGGTGGGGGCAACCCTTCCATTAGCCTCTGCAAATAGCTCCACGCTGCAAGAAGGAAACAACCCCCCCAAATCATGCAGGAAGAACTTCTGAAACCCGAGTCCTCAGTTAGTGTTGAATGATTAGATTCCTCATTGATCATCAAAGAAACAGTTATTGATCCATGAGGCGTTCATGCAGGGCAGCGACATGGCGTCTACGTCCATCGGCACTCTGCTTCCTGTTTGTATCCCAGAAGTATTGGCCAATCACGTCAGCGGGAATCAATTAATTGCAGGTGTTCAGTCCGCGTGGAGAGCAAAATGGTCGAGTTGGTCCGAAATGCATTGTGGGAACCCAGCCGCCATCATCTGACAAGGATCTGGCTTTCATTTCTGTCTCTCCGTAGTTATTTTGTGTCTCTATGTCGTTGTTTTGTGTGTTTTGTGTCCTGTAAGTAGTATATGATGTACAAGTACCACAGAATTATACTGATTATAATATCGTCCGTTAAAGAATCAGTGTCCAATCCCCTCGTCTTCCGCAGCGCGCCACGTCTCGTGGAGCTCATGATAATAACAGGTGGTAACCCACGGCAACGAGCTGGTTTCAGGCCTGAGTGATTTATATCAGAGTCCATCAGACTTTGTCTTGGCGGTAGGTGCAGGACGACAGACAGTTCGACGATGGACAACCAGACAAAAGAGTGCAAAGAATGAAATATAATACTATGGGTTGCTTTAAAAATAAAGGAAGAAGAGTAAAGTTATGAAATCCTGTTTTGTTTCCGAGGCGACCTTCAAAGGCTGGATGGACATCATGTACGCAGCCGTGGACTCGCGAGCCGTAAGTCAAAGAATAAAGGATTTGATTATTAAAGATTAAACTCCAAAGTTAGAAGGTTTTAAAGCAAACAGGAAGTCATACAAAGGTTTGTGTTCCTGTCAGGTGGAGGAGCAGCCCATCAAGGAGATCAACCTCTACATGTACCTGTACTTTGTCATCTTCATCATCTTCGGCTCCTTCTTCACCCTCAACCTCTTCATCGGTGTCATCATCGACAACTTCAACCAGCAGAAGAGAAAGATGAGTCCAAAACAAATAAACGCACAACACAACTACACAATAACACGCTCCTGTCTTCAGTCTTCACTTAGTGGCAACAAATGGGAGCCAAACAAACCTCTCGTCCCTGTGTTGTGTCTCTTTGTGGTTGTTGTGTCTCTTTGTGGTGGTTGTGTCTCTTTGTGGTTGTGTTGTGTCTCTTTGTGGTTGTGTTGTGTCTCTATGTGGTTGTTGTGTCTCTTTGTGGTGGTTGTGTCTCTTTGTGGTTGTGTTGTGTCTCTTTGTGGTTGTGTTGTGTCTCTTTGTGGTTGTTGTGTCTCTGTGGTTGTGTTGTGTCTCTTTGTGGTTGTTGTGTCTCTTTGTGGTTGTGTTGTGTCTCTTTGTGGTTGTTATGTCTCTTTGTGGTTGGGTTGTGTCTCTTTGTGGTTGTTGTGTCTCTTTGTGGTGGTTGTGTCTCTTTGTGGTTGTGTTGTGTCTCTTTGTGGTTGTTGTGTCTCTGTGGTTGTGTTGTGTCTCTTTGTGGTTGTTGTGTCTCTTTGTGGTTGTGTTGTGTCTCTTTGTGGTTGTTATGTCTCTTTGTGGTTGGGTTGTGTCTCTTTGTGGTTGTTGTGTCTCTTTGTGGTGGTTGTGTCTCTTTGTGGTTGTGTTGTGTCTCTTTGTGGTTGTGTTGTGTCTCTATGTGGTTGTTGTGTCTCTTTGTGGTGGTTGTGTCTCTTTGTGGTTGTTGTGTCTCTTTGTGGTTGTGTTGTGTCTCTTTGTGGTTGTGTTGTGTCTCTTTGTGGTTGTTGTGTCTCTGTGGTTGTGTTGTGTCTCTTTGTGGTTGTTGTGTCTCTTTGTGGTTGTGTTGTGTCTCTTTGTGGTTGTTATGTCTCTTTGTGGTTGTGTTGTGTCTCTTTGTGGTTGTGTTGTGTCTCTGTGGTTGTGTTGTGTCTCTTTGTGGTTGTTGTGTCTCTGTGGTTGTGTTGTGTCTCTTTGTGGTTGTTGTGTCTCTTTGTGGTTGTGTTGTGTCTCTGTGGTTGTGTTGTGTCTCTTTGTGGTTGTTGTGTCTCTTTGTGGTTGTGTTGTGTCTCTTTGTGGTTGTTATGTCTCTTTGTGGTTGGGTTGTGTCTCTTTGTGGTTGTGTTGTGTCTCTTTGTGGTTGTTGTGTCTCTTTGTGGTTGTGTTGTGTCTCTTTGTGGTTGTTGTGTCTCTTTGTGGTTGTTGTGTCTCTTTGTGGTTGTGTTGTGTCTCTTTGTGGTTGTTGTGTCTCTTTGTGGTTGTGTTGTGTCTCTTTGTGGTTGTTATGTCTCTTTGTGGTTGGGTTGTGTCTCTTTGTGGTTGTGTTGTGTCTCTTTGTGGTTGTTGTGTCTCTTTGTGGTTGTGTTGTGTCTCTTTGTGGTTGTTGTGTCTCTTTGTGGTTGTGTTGTGTCTCTTTGTGGTTGTTATGTCTCTTTGTGGTTGGGTTGTGTCTCTTTGTGGTTGTGTTGTGTCTCTTTGTGGTTGTTGTGTCTCTTTGTGGTTGTGTTGTGTCTCTGTGGTTGTGTTGTGTCTCTTTGTGGTTGTTGTGTCTCTTTGTGGTTGTGTTGTGTCTCTTTGTGGTTGTTATGTCTCTTTGTGGTTGGGTTGTGTCTCTTTGTGGTTGTTGTGTCTCTTTGTGGTTGGGTTGTGTCTCTTTGTGGTTGTTGTGTCTCTTTGTGGTTGTGTTGTGTCTCTTTGTGGTTGTTGTGTCTCTTTGTGGTGGTTGTGTCTCTTTGTGGTTGTGTTGTGTCTCTGTGGTTGTGTTTGTGTCACCTTGTTGTGTATTTGGTAACCCCCCCCCAGTGTGTCGTTGTGTAGAATAACAGTGTTGTGTTTGTGTACTTAGGAGGACAGGACATCTTCATGACGGAGGAGCAGAAGAAGTATTACAACGCCATGAAGAAGCTCGGCTCCAAGAAGCCGCAGAAGCCGATTCCCCGGCCGCTGGTACGCGCCACGTCGTTTAGAGACACTCAGTTAATGATGTAACACAACGCGTGTAACACAACGTGTGTAACACAACGTGTCCCCAGAACGCCGTGCAGGGCTTCTTCTTCGACCTGGTGGGGAAGCAGGCCTTCGACATCATCATCATGGTGCTGATCCTCTTCAACATGATCACCATGATGGTGGAGACGGACGAGCAGTCGCCCCGCATGGAGCACGTCCTGAACAACATCAACCTGGCCTTCATCATCGTCTTCACCTTCGAGTGCCTGCTGAAGATCGTGGCGCTGCGCTGCTACTTCTTCACCGTGGGCTGGAACATCTTCGACTTCGTGGTCGTCATCCTCTCCATCGTCGGTGAGCATGACGGCGACCGCGTGACCACCTGAGGTCACGTGACCTCGCGTCCATCAGAGGGGCGTTCGATGACCTGTTTGCACGTCCGTCAACTCGACGCTGTTGTGTCACAGACCTTATTTCAGACATCTCGCCGAGTGTGTGTTGTGTTGTGCGTGCGTGTGACACAATGTGTGTCTTACAATTACCCTGCGAACAAAATGACCATCCGGGCGGCCTCGATGTTCCGCCTGCACCAAGTGGTCATTTACAGCGCCGCACGCCAGGAACACACGTGACACACGGACCCACCCGGCTACTTGGGTTGTGACCACGTCGTGTGTGTGTGTGTGTGTGTGTGTGTGTGCGTGTGTAATTAAGTGTGTGTGGTTGTGGCGGAGACGAGGCTGTCTGGGGGAGGTGAAGGTAACGGCAGCAATCAGAGCTGCCAGAGGGCGCTCCCTGCAGACAAATCAAACACGACTGACCCGTTACATCAGCTGTGTGTGTGTGCGTGTGTGTGTGTGTGTGTGTGTGTGTGTGTGTGTGTGTGTGTGTGTGTCGGGGCTCATCGCGGGGAGATGATGAGAGATGGTTCATCATCCCGGCTAACAAGCAGGAGACGCTTGAATTCGCCCCCCAGGAGCCATGAATCAAGGTGTGGCTGCCGCGCGTCACCGGGGCGACCGAGCGGAGGGCTTTTAGATGATGTAACGCTCAGACGCTAACGGCCTGCAGCGCGTCCATTCCAGCTGATTTAACTGGCAGCAGATGGAATGCTCGCGTTCGTCTCATCAGCAGGTCGAAGCTTCCTTCGGCATCACGTGGTCATCGAGAAGGTCGAAGCCAAATGACACTTCAGCTCGCTACTCGTATTGAAAGCCACGTTGTATTTGAACGGGTGGATCGGAGCTGCAGGTCTGCAGATGAACCTTTTCCTCCGTGTGTTTCAGGCATCGTGCTCGCCGACATCATCGAGAAGTACTTTGTGTCGCCGACGCTGTTTCGAGTGATCCGATTGGCCCGCATCGGACGGATCCTGCGTCTCATCCGAGGCGCCAAAGGCATCCGGACGCTGCTGTTCGCCCTCATGATGTCGCTGCCCGCGCTCTTCAACATCGGGCTGCTCCTCTTCCTGGTCATGTTCATCTACGCCATCTTCGGCATGGCCAACTTCGCCTACGTGAAGCGGCAGGCGGGCATCGACGACATGTTCAACTTCGAGACGTTCGGCAACAGCATGATCTGCCTGTTCCAGATCACCACGTCGGCGGGCTGGGACGGCCTGCTGAGCCCCATCCTCAACAACTCGCCCGAGGAGTGCAACCCCGACGTGCCGCACACCGGCACCACCGTGCGCGGCGACTGCGGCAACCCGTCGGTGGGCATCACCTTCTTCGTCACCTACATCATCATCTCCTTCCTCATCGTGGTCAACATGTACATCGCCATCATCCTGGAGAACTTCAGCGTGGCCACGGAGGAGAGCACGGAGCCGCTGAGCGAGGACGACTTCGAGATGTTCTACGAGGTGTGGGAGAAGTTCGACTCGGAGGCCACGCAGTTCATCGAGTACGCCAAGCTGTCCGACTTCGCCGACTCGCTGTCGGAGCCGCTGCGCATCAGCAAGCCCAACAAGATCAAGCTGATCAGCATGGACCTGCCCATGGTCAGCGGGGACAAGATCCACTGCCTGGACATCCTGTTCGCCTTCACCAAGCGCGTGCTGGGCGAGTCGGGCGAGATGGACGCCCTCAAGCAGCAGATGGAGGAGAAGTTCATGATGGCCAACCCGTCCAAGATCTCCTACGAGCCCATCACCACCACGCTGAGGAGGAAGCAGGAGGACGTCTCGGCCGCCGTCATCCAGCGCTGCTACCGCCGCCACCTGGTGCGCCGGCAGCTGAAGGCCGCCTCCTACCTGTACCGCCAGATCACCACGCCGCGGCGCGCCGCCGGGGAGGGGGGCGGCGAGGGCGAGGACGCGGGCGAGGAGGCGCCGGAGAAGGAGGGGCTGATCGCCGCCATGATGAGGGAGAACTACGGCTCCAGCTCGCTGGGGACGGTGTCCTCCACCTCCTCGCCGCCGTCCTACGCCAGCGTGACGCGCGCCACGTCGGAGACCTTCCAGCCGCTCGTCGTCGCCGTGGAGACGCCGGTGGCCGGCGACGGGGAAGAACCCAGCGAGCGGGCGGCGGCGGACCCTGCTGGGCGGCAGGAGGCGGTACCATAGCGGGGACCAATACGGGGACCGTCTTCTGGGTTTGGCCCGTCTGGTTTCTTTTGTTTTACTGAATGTACTGAGGAGGCGGGGCCGAGGAGGCGGGGCCAAGGAGGCGGGGCCAAGGAGGCGGGGCCGAGTGGAATATCTGCTACCTTTCGATGTCGATTCCTGAAGGCGGAGTCAACGCCGCCATTTCCTCAGTGTGAAAGATCCCGTTGACCTGCATCTGACCTTTGACCTCAACCACAAGGGCGTCAGAACCACTACATCAGATACAGCCATCATTCAAGGGCCCCGGGGGGGCGGGGGGCCCCGGGGGGGGCGGGGTCAATTTTGCCGACGATGATTTCAAGATGTTTTCGTAGTAAAACTATAACTTCTGTCTTTTAATAGCCGTTCAATTATTACTATTTTCTATATTTTTTAGAGTAAGTTGAAGAAGAGAACAACAGGCGCCTCGTTGGGCCAATAGGAGGAGAGTAAAGGGGCGGAGTCAGGACACAAAAAAACAAACAAAAACAGCCGAGAAGCGACTTCATCGTTTTGCACTTTTATGTTTTGCACGTAGATTTAAGCTTCTACAATTTATCATTTAAAGTCCGGCTTCAAATTATAATCACGCGGAGCCGTTATCGACCACGCGGCCGATAAAAGAATGAAAGGGCGACCAGTGATGTAAGATTTGAAGTATAAGAGTTCCAATACGATTTTAATGGTTAAAAGTGAATTTATTATTCACTGAAATCAAATTTCAAAACAATTCAACCAAACTTTGCTAAAGAATCAAACGTTCACATCGTCGGTTCATCACTTCATCATTTCAGCTTAACGTATCAAATGTGCTTCACGCCGACCTTTGACCTTCTGGACAAATCACCCACTCGTCTTCATCGCCTTCATCGCCTCGTTTAGACTGCTCCCTGCTTCCTCCCCCCGGGTCAGTGGTCCGGCCCGCGTGACATCGAAGCTGCTCCAAACCGTCTGAAGAGCTTCAACACACTGAAAGCAGAACCGAGCTGCTCGTTGATTTACTCACGAACTTTCTTATTTATTTCCTTTTGCTCGCCGTCCATTTTGCACTGAAACAAAGTCACGACAGATCGCGTCTAGCAATAACGGATGAAGCCTTTTTAAGTGACTTGTTGAAACGCTTGACTGTGTGTGTGTGTGTGTGTGAGTGTGTGTGTGTGTGTGTGTGCATGTGTGTGCATGTGTGTGCGTGTGTGTGTGTGTGCGTGTGTGAGTGTGTGTGTGTGTGCATGTGTGTGTGTGTGTGTGTGTGTGTCTTAGCTTGTTTGTTCAGTTGGCTTTGAGGATCAATACTTCTCGCCTCCTCTCTGTTCTTCACTAAACGCTTCACTGATGCAGGAAGTGAGGCGCCGGTCAGCACGCCGGGACGCGTTTCTACAGGTCGCCATAGAAACCAGGTACGGAGGCGCTGAGGCGCTGCGGAGGCGTATTTCAGGTTGTGCTGAAGGGCTGTTTTCAGTAGCAATAGAGCCAGAGTGTGCCTGCTACACATGACCCCCCCCCTCCCCCCCCACGCCGTGCCCTCCCATTGGCTGACGGGCCGCTTGGTTCTCTGGTCTCTTGGCGGCAGACCGAGGGATCCTGTTTGATTGTTTTTTGTGCTTTTAAAAACGGTCTGAGGAACTACACATCGGAGAAAAGGAATGCAGCCTGAGGGCCTTTACACACGGGGGGGGGGGGGGGGGGGGGCGAAGAAACCAGAGAATCCCACCAGCAGCTAAAGTGTTTTAAAAGAATTTAATTTAATAATTGCACAACTTTTAAATGAAAGGTTTGAACACCAGGATGCTGTCGACTGAGCGGTTCCATCCCTGTGCTGAGCAGCTGTATGTACGGGGCTTTTATTGTGAAGTCTATGCGAATACGTCCTCTCCGCACGGACACACGTGATTGGTTGATGTCTTAGAAATCAGCGTCGTCATGAGAAAGAAGACGGTTGAAATGTATTAACATGCAAGTTAATCTCCCCGGTGTGTAAAGAGTCCGAGCGGCAGCTTTCTTAAAGGGGCAGTGTGTTGGGTTTAATGCCATCTAGTGGTGAGGTGGCAGATTGCAGCCAACTCCTCCCCTGAAGAGAGCTGCGGCGGCCTGGAGGTCGAAACATGAGGTTTGTCCTTCCAGGCTCCTGCTGGAGGTACGAAGGGCTCATTCTAAGCCAACGGCGCCGCCCCACAGGTGACTGAACGCATGGAAACACAGAGGAACGCTGAAATGCACACGCTGCTCCCGTAGTCGCCGCGTCGGAGGATTGTTGTTGTTGTGAAAGCTCGCCGCTCTTTAGTGAACTTGAACCTCGAACATCTGGTTTCCACTGAGCACAAGAGAGAGTACAGGCAGAGCTCACATGAGGACCAACGGCAGGAGGAAGAGATCGGCCTCCCGTAAGCAAACATGAACTCTTACTTTGGGGGGAACCCGGCCGTGCTCATGTGGTGCTACCGAGGGGTTCGGAAGAGTCCATATTAAGATCAGGGGGGGGGTCGGGGGGGGTTGTTGAAACCCGGACTGAGAATCTCTGCTCCTTCCTGCCTTCTTTTACCTGTTTCAAAACCAAAAGCTGCTTTGTCACTTTCAAAATAAAACGACAAAACACCCACGGAAGCAACGTAGAGGAAACATGCACAGAAAACAAGTTTCATTGTTCATTATTATTACTATTGTTACTATTAACTGTGTGATAAATGCAATACTACAGCTACGTAAACAGGCAGTGATGCTGTTTGTTCTTTAAAGTATGACATAATAATGAAGATGTTTTTACTTTTTCCGTCGTCATGGATTAGTTTGTTTATTCTTCTCACTGCTTAAACCACCGTCGCCCCGTTTACACCGCGACTGGTTTCACCATCAGCCTCATGTCTCAAGAGCGTTGCCTTTTTCAGGAACCGTCCTTTAATCCGGTGGGAATCGGGAGCTTCTCATTGATGATGTTGGTAGAATCCGACTGAGCAGCTCCGTCTGAGTAGATTCGCGTCCCAGTTGGAGGGTAAAACTTTGTAACTGCGGGATTTAAATTCCAAAACTCAAATATAACTTAAATAAGTTGAAATTTGACTTTTTTAAATGTCTAATGTTTTCCACATTATTAAAGACTATTTAAAGAATATTCCCAAAGCGAGTTGCAAGGTTTTCCTCCGCACAAAGTGGTGAAACCTCGGTGTAAAGGAGGCGATCGCCGTGCCTCAGTGACCCTCCCGGCGTTTTAGAGACAATAATAACAATTACCATGATTATGATATCAAAAAATATATAAATATATACTTTTTAGTACTTTGAGTTGAAATACTTTTTAGTATTTTGCAAATACATGTCTCTGTATATAAAACAAAAGCCTCCTGTAATAAACGAGAAAGAAATTTAATACTGAACCTGTTGTGATGTTTTTATTTTGAAGGTTTTACATTGTTGAGTAACACTAACTGGAGGGGACATGTTAGCAGGAACCATTCTCTACTGGTGTCCAACTCCATAGCTAGCTAGTTAGCCTGTTAGCTTTCCATCTCCAATCGGGCTCGTTAGCTTGTCCATCTAAACTGGATAAATAGCTAACGTAGAAATATCGTAACAGCTTGTTAGTTGCCTAGTTAGCTTTCAGTGTTTGAGCTGGCCACTTAGCCAGCTAGCCAGCTAGCTTGTCCATCTCCGTAGCTCCGTAGAGTCTTTTTCTTATAGACGTCTACAGGACCAGAGTAGTCGCCCCCTGGTGGTCACTTGAGAAAACTGCTCTAACACTCAAAGCTTCGTGCAGTGCTGCATGCTGGGTAAGATGTGGCAGACAGCTTTTTCTTTTTATGACAGCATTCAGATTTTTTCTTTTTAATTGATGGCCTCTTTTTAAAATACCTTTGCTCTACTCCTCATTTGATAGAAAGGATTGTGTTTCTGTCATTGTGTAACAATCAATAAACGCATTAATTGGCTCAGTTCCACTGATCTGAGCTCATCGGACTGAAGAACACATGCTGAGCTGCCTCGCTGCCCTTGAGCACAGCGCTGCTCGGAGAAAGTGTGCGTGAGTGTGCTGAGTTGTTTACTTGCTTATGTAACCCTGTCTCTGGCCTCACAGACACAGACACACACACAGACACACACACACACACACACACGGTGCCAGAATTACTCAACATATGTTCAATGGAGCTTCCTCAGCTGTCTGCTGGCCACAAATCTGAATTCTCTCTTAAAGGAGAAGTTCACATAATGTGTGGTAAAGCTGCATCCTGCGTAGTGACCAGCAGGGGGCGACTCCTTTGCTCCCATAGACGTCTATGAGGAAATGACTCTACTTCTCTGTAGTGACCAGCAGGGGGCGACTCCTCTGCTCCCATAGACGTCTATGAGGAAATGACTCTACTTCTCTGCAGTGACCAGCAGGGGGCGACTCCTCTGCTCCCATAGACGTCTATGAGGAAATGACTCTACTTCTCTGTAGTGACCAGCAGGGGGCGACTCCTCTGCTCCCATAGACGTCTATGAGGAAATGACTCTACTTCTCTGTAGTGACCAGCAGGGGGCGACTCCTCTGCTCCCATAGACGTCTATGAGGAAATGACTCTACTTCTCTGTAGTGACCAGCAGGGGGCGACTCCTCTGGTTGCATAAAAACAAGATGGCTGATTCACAGCTTCTCTTTTGTGATGAGGAGGTTTCACTCCATCATTTGGAGCCGTTTAATAATGTTTGAAGTACTGTGATCATGTGACTGAACACACAGGCTCAGTCCCTAATGTCTGTGTGTGTGTGCGTGTTTCCCTCTGTGTGAGGCTGCACTAATCACGCTCACAACAACTCAAGGCTAAACAGGAACAGATCTGTGTCTGTGTGTGTGTGTGTGTGTGTGTGTGTGTGTGCGTGTGTGTGTATGTGTGTGTGTGTGTGTGCGTGTCCATTTTGTCCCTTCGGTCAAGTCAACTTTTAAAACACAGTGACAGTCGTCAGCTTAGGACAGCAGTGTGTGTGTGTGTATGTGTGTTTTCAATGGAAGTGCACTGAATCATATTATGACTAATAAATGTCGTATTGATCGGATCATTTACTGTTACTGATCAATGCAAACAACATGAAAATACATAAACAGCCATACATTCCACTAATGAAGTTTTGTCTGGCAACTGAAAATGTTTGAAAACTTTTTTTTAAATCTGATCACAAAATGTAAATGTAAGAATATTCATCCATATTTAAATGATGTAATGTTATTTCTAGTGAAAGATGCTTTCTGCGTCCCACCGATCGTCACGACAACGAGGTGTTTGTGTCCATCATCCATCAGAGTATCCGATGGTTCCTTTGCTTCTTTTTGCTTTTCTTCGTCTTCGTGTGTGATCGCTCTGACTGTGCGTCTCTCTGCTGGTTAGCATCAACGAGTGACACACACACACACGCACACACACACACACGCACACACACACACACACACACACGGTCGGTGCATATAGGACAGTTGCTGATGCAGCATAAAGTCTATGATGTCATTTATTTCTGTGTGCGCTCGTGTTTCATGACTAAGCTCACGATCACTGTGATGACACTGGAGGTGTGTGTGTGTCTGTGTGTGTCTGTGTGTGTGTGTGTGTGTGTTTGTGTGTGTTCGCCAGTAAAATAAAACTCTTTGTATGTCCTTTGTGTTTGTGTGTTCTACGTCATCATGGCAGCACCCTGAAAGGGAAAAGATGTGAGTTCCGCCCTTAAGTTAAGGGTGAGGTGTCTTGCTCAAGGACACTCGGACAAGAAGCAGCCGGGGTTCAAACCGCCAACCTCTCTCCTCCACAGAGAGACACACAAAGACACACAAAGAGACATGAAACAACCACAGAGACACAAGACAACTATTATTTATTTGATTTAGTTTTAAGTGAATACTGTTATATAGTCTATATTTTCTTATAATTTTCCTTCTCTGTTTTCTTTACAACTCTTTAAATCATTGATTCAAATTTAAAAAAGAGAGACTAAAAATCTAAAGGACAGAAAAGAAAAAAGAAAGAGACAAGAGGGAAAGAGACGCAGGAATGTCCCACTAATTGTTTCTATTTTAGAGAGCGGAGCTGCTTTCACACTTATTTAAGGAGTCGGTGTAAAAGTGACCTAAAAACAAAGCAGAGAGCCAGCTGGCGCTCACTGATAACACACACACGTACACACACATACACACACAGACACACACAGACACTCAGAGATAACATTCACACACACTTTCTGACGTAAACTAACTAACATTGTCTTTCGAATTTATCGTCCTTTATCCCGATCATCATTGTTTCTTTATTATCAGCAAAAGATCCAAATGAATAAATAAATAAAACCAAGAGGAAGGAAAAGAAAAACTAAGAACACGAAAGGAGAAGAAGAGGAAGAGGAAGAGGAAGGAGAAGAAGAAGAACAGAGGAGAGGTGGTACTAAGACAACATGACGTCCAGCAAAGGAGCCTCGTCGTATTCAAAGAACTAGAGACGAGACTTCTGTGTATAAAGAGGAAGAGGATGAGGATGGAGATGCAGAACGCAGCTTCTAAGTGGAGTTCTGCCGCCCCCTGCAGGGAGGAACGAGTACTGCAGGAAACGCGACCAGTATAAAAGTCTTTTTAAGCCACTATATTTACCGCTATTATTCAAAGGGATTACATTATTTTTACAATAAATACAATGAATTATTCCTGATGAATGTTATGTATTAAAATGCATTTGGACACCCGGAATAAGTGCGAGTAGATGATCTACGCAAATCTACTGTAAATACAGCTGATCACTTATTGAAACCTGATGAGAAATCTTACAATCTGTGCCACGTGTGTTACGCTGAGAAGCTACACAGCAACCTGACCAAAGCTCCTGAGAGCCCGCCCTCTAACCCCGCCCCGATTTGTTCCTGTGGCTCTGATTGGCCAAACGTAAAGTCCGTCACGGTAACTATGGACTTCGGCTTTGCTGGTATCCAAGCGAAGAGGTGATTCTCTCCCATCAATATAAACGTAAAGCGGCGCGTCGCTGCTGCTTTTTGTCGTGAAACCGATAATTAGCTTGTTGCTCCACATCGGAACGTTTGCATCGGGGGATTGGCGAAGCAATGGCCCAGAGAAAGACTCCCAAAGCCCAGCCCAGGAAAGGTGAGTGCCGCTTCCTAGCGGGACCGTCCGGACCGCTCCCCGTTACGTTCCCCGCACCGGGAGCGAAGCCCGTCCGGCGGGGCGGAACCAATCGCGTCCCAGGACGCCTTTAGGTTCCTTCTTCCATTCGGCATAGTTCCACTCGGTACTGTCGACTGTGGTTTCCATGAAAGGCCTCGTCCGAGTCACCGGAAGCCCGTTGGTGTGGCGGACTCGGGCCGGAGCGACCAGAGGGCTTCGACTCGGGATGCTGGAGTCACACTTGCCTACTGTTTGCCTGCTAAGCTAAGCTAAGCTAAGCTAAGCTAAGCTAAACTAAGCTAGCTACCACAGATGACAGCCAGTCAGGTTCATTTGTGTATTCGTGTATCTGGTGTCACGTGACTGTTGTTCTGATAGAGACAACAAACTCATTTATTTACGTGTTTATCAATCTGATCATTGATTATCTCCCAATACATCAAATAGAAGTAATCCCAATGACAGATGTGACATTCTATTCACATCTTTATTGTTTATTTTCCTAAAAGCCTTTTGTTTTATTTGTTGAGCGATAAATGATTAACTTGAGCAGCAGGATCAATAGTTTTGTGTATTTAGGTCATCTGACCCTCCAGAATAATAATTCTGTACTTTTTATAAAAAGCTGCAATATTATTATAATCCACCTAATGTAATTACTACGCTTTACTTTTACTGTTGCAGGTCTTTTTTATTATTATTTTTATTATTATTATTTATTTAACATTATACTATTAGTACTTGATTCTGTGTAGTATCCGTGTACCTGCTCTTTAACTCCGCCCCCTTTCGTTCCCCTCTGTCACTCATTCAAATGGTGAGTGTCACCTGTCACACGTAATAATGGTATCAATACCAACTAAAACACCACTCAAGAACTTTGCAGTATTCTGTCCCCAAATACCTCGTTATGGATGTTGAGACGATGTCGATTAAAAGCAGCAGATCTCAGTCCGTGTGCCGTAGGGTTCCTCCACCAGGAGGGAGGGATTGTGTTGGAACCGGTGTACAATTACTTCCAACAAGAAGCACGACTGGTGTTACATATCCAGACGTGTGAAGGTCACCGACACACACACACACACACACACACACACACACACACACACACACACACACACACACACACACACACACACACACACACACACGGTTTGTTGGCTCTAATAATAGTGTGGATCAGGTTCTGGATACTGGGAGGAGAAGGAGGAGGAGCAGCTCACGTGTCTCGCTGGCTTTGTGTCGCCGCTTGGATCCACTTCACCTCCTCGGGCTCCTGTGAGGAGCTTCTGAGCTTCTGAGCTCCTCCTGGTGGTTTCTTGCTGCTTCTTGATCCTCGCCGATCGCTTCCTTCCCGCCGCTGTGCTCCATGCAGCGCTACCGCCACTACGGCACCTCCTGCCCCCCCGAAGCCTCCCCAGCTCCCGTAGAGGAGGAGGTGTACACTGAGGAGGAGGTTTACACAGAAGAGGAGGTGTATGGCGAGGAGGCGGAGCCTCTGTTACAGGAGGAGGCGGAGCCTGTGGTCCAACAGACAGGTAGGCCGGGTGTGGGATCACGGTTTGACCTGGTTTGGCTTGGTTCACATCTGACCTGGTTTGGATCGGTTAGAAGGCGTAGAAGAGGAGGAGGCCTCGCAGACGAAGGAGGAGGTGCAGCCCATCGTCCAGGAGACGGGTAGGAAAGGTTTGGAGGCCTGCTTTGGTTTGGTCCGCTTTCACTTGGCATGGTTAGGCTTGGCTTGGTTTGGCTCGGTCGGGTTCTTCTGTCCTGATGTTCCTCCGCCATCGAGGACGAGATCTTTTCCCTCCAGAAGCTCCTCAACGCACTTTTGAACTGTTCTCCTGCCGTCTTCACTCCACACTGAGGCCTCGTGTGAGGTCAAAGGTCAGGGTCCATGGCGACCCAGCAGCAGACGGCTGTTGTCCTCGGCAACGGGTCCTCCTGTCCGTCAGGGTGAACAGCTGTTGTGGTTCGAGTCGACTCCCTCGCTGACACTTTGTGTCAATAAAGTTTGATTCAAAGAGTTTAGAGGGCTTTTGTTTTTAGTCAGGACTTCATTCGTAGCTTTGAACGATTTTGTTTGTTTATCAACGCTGCAATTCATTTCCTCAGAGGGGAAGACGGCGGCGGAGAGCAAGAATGGAAGGAGGTCTGAGCGAGGAGGAGGAGGAGGAGGAGGAGGAGGAGGAGGAGAACCAAGTACTCCATGTTCACCTGGTTCGTGGTCCTGGCTCTGCTGGGCGTCTGGAGCTCCGTGGCCGTGGTCTACTTCGAGGTCGTGGACTACGACAGCGTCATCGGTGAGTGAGATGACATCACTATGACATCATAACTCAAATAATCATTCGAACAGTGCAATTGGGTTTGTGTGGAATAATGAGGATCCCAATGTGAACATCTACCACCAAACGTTCAGTCTGTTCTACATGTAAATTAAACGCCTCAAGTAACAGAAGGAAGTCAACGTGATGGCTTCAAAGTGAGAAGTTGTGCACACACACACACGCAGACACACACACACACACACACACACACACAGACACACACACACACACACAGAGCCATCACGTTACATCGGGTGTCATTTAGCTTACATAAGTTCATTTTAACCACAAGGAAACAAACTCAAAGAACATTAACATTTCAACAAATAAGCTGCTTTACAACTTGTTACACATGACTTGCTACACACGAACAGACGCACACGCACACGCACACACGCACACGCACACGCACACAGACACGCACACACACGCACAGACGCGCACACGCACACACAGACACGCACACGCACACACGCACACGCACACACGCACACAGACACGCACACACACGCACAGACGCACACACACACACGCACACAGACACGCGCACACACTCTATCAGAGAGGAACCGTCTGTCTTCATGTGGTTTACAAGCTCTTCCTCTCAGACACACACACACACACACACACGCGCACACAGACACACACTGTGGTCTCCGCTCTGCTGACTTCCTGTTTCAGATGTTGAGTGTGTGTCTGTTTGTGTTGCTGCTTGGCTCAGTTCATCAGAGCTGTGTGATGTTGATTTAATGCACAGAGATGTCATGGTTACTGTACTTACTCGTCGTCATGGTTACTGTAATAATCACTGTGCTGCTTCTGGTTTAACGTGTTTCTCACCCAATAACAAAGTCTCCCCCTCTGCTCCTCTCTGCTCCCCCTTCTGCTCCTCCTCTGCTCCCCCTTCTGCTCCCCCTCTGCTCCTCCTCTACTCCCCCTTCTGCTCCCCTTCTGCTCCTCTCTGCTCCCTCTCTGCTCCTCCTCTGCTCCCCCTTCTGCTCCCCCTCTGCTCCTCCTCTACTCCCCCTTCTGCTCCCCTTCTGCTCCTCTCTGCTCCCCCTTCTGCTCCCCCTTCTGCTCCCCCTCTGCTCCTCCTCTACTCCCCCTTCTGCTCCCCTTCTGCTCCTCTCTGCTCCCCCTCTGCTCCCCCCTCTGCTCCCCCTCTGCTCCCCTCTGCTCCCCCTCTGCTCCCCCTCTGCTCCCCCTGTGCTCCCCTCTGCTCCCCCCTGCTCCTCTCTGCTTCCTCTCTGCTCCCCCCTGCTCCCCTCTGCTCCCCCCTGCTCCCCCCTGCTCCCCCCTGCTCCCCTCTGCTCCCCCCTGCTACTCTCTGCTCCCCCTCTGCTCCTCTCTGCTCCTCTCCACACGCAGCCAGAGCGAAGGAGTTTCGTTTGAACTTTTCAGACGTTCTTCAAGGTACGATGTGGAGATTTCAAACAGGGAGCGCAAACTGCTGCCATGACGGTTTCATGTAGAGACTTGAACCTAAAAGAGGACTGAAGGTTTTGAACTGCTGATGTTCCTCCTGCAGGAGGCGCTGCTCCTTCTGCCTCCAGCAGTCAGTTAATGACCTGGAGGCAGCAGGGGAACCAGCTCCTCATGCTCCGAGAGGCCAAATGAGCCCTTTTTAAAGAAATAAAGACATGCCCCTCTTCCTCCTCCTCTTCCTCCCTCAGGCAAGCTGACGGCCTACGACACCGATGGAGACGGAGACTTTGACGTCGAAGACGCCAAAGTTCTGCTCGGCAAGTCCATTTTTAATTTGTCTTTATTTCCGCCCGTGACTATAGTCTCTGTAACGGTTCTAGTGATGGGACGCCATTGTGAGTGACGATGCTACGGCGTTAGCGTAGCGTAGCACCGATGGATCCAGACTTCATTTAGAGAACACGCGGGTCAAAGGTCAATGTATCATGGCGGAGATCATCGAATCATTGAGAGTTTGAAGAAGAGCCCTCGGATCCAAGATGGCCGCCTCTGTAGTTCAAAGCCGACGGGAAGCCTGACGAGAGCGAGACAGGAAGTTGTGATTGTCTTTGGTTCATGTTGTTGTTCTTCTTCTTTAACTTCTTCTAATCGCTTTCTTTCTCTTTCCCCCTTCGCCATATTTTATTTGGTTGTCCTGGTTTTTGTTTCCTTTCTTCTCTCCTTTCCTTTCTTTGTTCCTCCACACTTCCTCCCCATGATCCTCCTCTCTCCTCCCCATGATGTCTCCCCTCTCTCTCGTCAGGCTTGACCAAAGATGGCGGCGGTAGTGCGAACGCCGAGTCGCTTGAGGAGGTTCTTAATATTTTAGCAGAGGAAGGCTCTGATTGGATCGATGGCTTCTTCACCTTCCTTTATGACGCGGTGTCCTCGCCCGTAGAGGGGGAGGAGCATAAGAAGGAGCAAGGGAAGGAGGCGACAGCCCAGGTGCAGGAGGAGGAGGAGGAGGAGGAGGAGGAGGAGGAGGAGGAGGGAGGAAAGACCCCCTCTGAAGCCAAGGAGGTCAAAGGGGAGGAGGCCGGGAAGCCGGGCCGGTAGCAGGAGGACGCTGTGGTCCCAGTGCCGGGCCCAACTGGGCCCAAGTGTCCTAAAGAGGAAAGAGGAAGCTCAACGGGACTTTTGGGGTTAAATATAAATATATATATAAGCACATCAAACAGTTGCCGGCTCATGACCCATTCTCCTGTTTCTCTTTGTGTCGCCCAAAGATGAAGATGATAGAGAAGCGTAGTTCACATAATGCAGACCTTTAAATTATGGGATGTGGGAACGTGAACACGCGTTCCTCGTGTCGTTGTGAACCTTCCTCTTGTGTTCTGCTCAGATGAGAAGAAGTTCGCAGCTTCGCCTCACCGGCTGAGAAAAGGTACCTTCAAGCGTTTCCCGCTCTGATGCTAAGCTAACGGCTAACAACCTCTTTGATTCTCACCTGTACGAAACGTGAGCTGTGATTCCAGAATAACTCTGTTTGCATCTGCCATGTTGAATTATTTAAGCTTGACTTAACGCCGTAAACCCCAAAACGCATGTCCTCCTCCTCCTACGGAGGGACGCAGCATCTGTGAGCCTTTGGTTTCATGTCGTCACGTTGTGTTAAAAACATTCAGTCTTTTCCATTTTAATGGATCAAATAAGTTGAACTTGTTACGTGGAAGGATTTTCCTCTTCTGTGTTCGATGTGGAGGAAGTGAAGTAAACGTCCGTCTCCTTGTCTCCTTGTCCTCATCGCGGATCCTTATCGTCCTTTGTAACGTCTCTAGTTGTTGTCGTCATAGCGACCGATTAGTCCACTTCATAGCAACATGACGGCAACAGGAAGTGGAAGTGGCCTGTCAATCACGAGGTGGAAGGTGTGTTTTAATTTCCTGCCTGCTGGTGATGTCGTGCTCTTTCTTCACCGCTGTACTGTTGGACGTGTTACTGATCGAATGCACGTGCTGTTGTGTGACGAGCGGATGACATCACTAATGTCCTTAGAGTCTTTGAAGCAAAGTAACAGTTTTTGCTAAACTTTATTTTCAAATGAAATATAAATTATTTCTTAAGTGGAATCTATTTGGGGCAGAAAATACACACAAAAAATTGACATGCAGAAAATTCATTAAGAGGAAAAACTTTTTAGAGGCAAGTCTTTTTTTTAGAGGGGCGTCATTAGGAATTTCAAATAAACCATATATTTCCATTTCATTTCCATGGAGTCGTTTGTCTCTGGCAGATCTTGTAAATATTGGGTGTGTTTGGTCCCAGAAGGTAGATTACTGGTGTTGGTTTGAGTCACTAATCTCCACCAGAGGTACGAGAAGACGTCCGTGTTGTGACCTCCGAAGCTCGGATTGAAGTTCTGGTGGAGCGACGCATGTTGTTCATTATGTGGAATTCAACCTTTTATTACACAAACACTGAAATGATGAGTTTGTCCATCAGGTTGCTGCTTATTGAACATCAAGAGTTATGGATCACAATGGAGGCATCAGTCTTTTGAGGAGATTCTTTACCAGCATGTCGCATCCTCTGCTAACATCTCCTGCTTGGTTTGACGGTGACTTCACGAGATCCCGTTCACGCGTCAACGAGATCCCGTTCACGCGTCAACGAGATCCCGTTCTCGTGAATCATAACTGCTTAAAGTTGCACCTTGAACCCGACACGCAGAGCCGCCGGTCGGAGCAGCCCTGCTGCGCTCCGCCCTGAAGGAGGAGCTCCGGGTCATCCACCAAAAGATGGAGGCCAAGAGGATCGCTCGCATCGTCCTGGCCGAGGTCAAGGCCTTCCTCGCCGAGGAAGAGGAGGAGATGGAGAAAGTCTGGGCGCTGAAGATGAAGGCGCTGGAGGCCGTGCAGGAGCAGCTTAGGGAGGAGAAGGAGAAGGCCCAAGAGGAGAGGATGAAGGAGATGGCTCAGAAGGAAAAGATGGAAAAGGCTGCTAAGGAGGAGGAGACGGCTGCTGAGCAGATGGAGAAGGAACGAGTCGCCAGAGAGGAGGAGAGACTAGAGAAGGAACGAGTCGCCAGAGAGAAGGAGAGACTAGAGAAGGAACGAGTCGCCAGAGAGAAGGAGAGACTAGAGAAGGAACGAGTCGCCAGAGAGAAGGAGAGACTAGAGAAGGAACGAGTCGCCAGAGAGAAGGAGAGACTAGAGAAGGAACGAGTCGCCAGAGAGAAGGAGAGACTAGAGAAGGAACGAGTCGCCAGAGAGAAGGAGAGACTAGAGAAGGAACGAGTCGCCAGAGAGAAGGAGAGACTAGAGAAGGAACGAGTCGCCAGAGAGAAGGAGAGACTAGAGAAGGAACGAGTCGCCAGAGAGAAGGAGAGACTAGAGAAGGAACGAGTCGCCAGAGAGAAGGAGAGACTAGAGAAGGAACGAGTCGCCAGAGAGAAGGAGAGACTAGAGAAGGAACGAGTCGCCAGAGAGAAGGAGACACTAGAGAAGGAACGAGTCGCCAGAGAGAAGGAGAGACTAGAGAAGGAACGAGTCGCCAGAGAGAAGGAGAGACTAGAGAAGGAACGAGTCGCCAGAGAGAAGGAGAGACTAGAGAAGGAACGAGTCGCCAGAGAGAAGGAGAGACTAGAGAAGGAACGAGTCGCCAGAGAGAAGGAGAGACTAGAGAAGGAACGAGTCGCCAGAGAGGAGAGGCTAGAGAAGGAGAGGGATGAGAGGGAGCGTATCGCTAAGGAGAAGCAGAAATTGGAGAAGGAAGGAGTTTCCCGGCAACAGGAGGCGAAGGAGAGCGAGCGACGGGCCCGGGAGAAGGAGAGAGTCGAGAAGGAGAAGACAGCGAGGCCGCTGCTCGCCAGAGAGAAGGCTGCGCGGGACAAGATGGAGGCGCAGAGGCCGGCGACGGCAGAAGCGAGGAAACGGGAGTCCAACTCGTCGGCGATCCGGAGGGAGACGAGCGCGCTGCAGGAAAAGATGGCCGCCGGCAGGAAGAAGAATTGACTCGTCGGAAGGACGTTGTCTCGATAAATGGTGGTAGAACAGTGACACTAAGGTCGATACTCGTCACTTCATAAAGACGCTATGGGGGACATTAGCTTAAAACTCTTAAAACTGGCTTTCATCGCAGAAATGTTTTTTAAGTCAAATATCCACAGAAAAAAGTTAAGTAAAAGTGTGTTTCATTTTGCACTGGACGGACTATCTGTCGCAGCTCGCTGGGGCGCTATTTCAAAATGATCTGATGACATTGGTTGGACGGGTTTTAATTGATCTGAACATCGGGAAGTTTAAAGCAGACTAGCAGCTACTTCCCATAGAGGCCGATGGAATCAAGTTAACATCACTTTTAAAGGGATCATTTTAAGTCAGGAGAAAAACACTGGATCCTTAAAGCTTCACGTGTGAAAGCTGCGTTCTGCGCAGTGACCAGCAGGGGGCGACTCCTCTGGTTCCATAGACGTCTATGAGAAGATGACTCTGCTTCTCTGTAGTGACCAGCAGGGGGCGACTCCTCTGCTCCCATAGACGTCTATGAGGAAATGACTCTACTTCTCTGTGGTGACCAGCAGGGGGCGACTCCTCTGGTTCCATAGACGTCTATGAGGAAATGACTCTGCTTCTCTGTAGTGACCAGCAGGGGGCGACTCCTCTGGTTCCATAGACGTCTATGAGGAAATGACTCTGCTTCTCTGTAGTGACCAGCAGAGTGACGTTGCCATGGCGACCTGCACCCCTTGTATGCAGCCTGTTATGTTGGTGGCAGACTTTCGATCTGTTCAGTCCTGTAAATCCGTTTTAGTCTCTACACATTTGGAAAAATGTCTTTACAATCCAGAAATTGTTTTCAATGTGTAAAAGAGGAGCAACGTAATGAAATGTTGTTTTAAACACCTGTTTTGCGTGCTGAGCTTTATTTTGGTGACGAAGGCTTCTCTCTGTCATGTTTTGAATAGAGTTTTAAATAAATGGTGATTTAATGTTAAGTCTGCCATTACTGTGAAAACACTCTTACTTTGGAAGGACAGAAGACGTGAAGCTCAAATTCAAATAAAGCAGAAAGGGTCCAGAGAGGACGCGTGAATCTGTCTGAGCTCCTTGCTGCTTTTAGCCGTGAACAGCTGGAACAGTTGTGTGACCAAAAGTAAACCTTGAACAATCACAATGAACGACTAGAAGAGGGAGTGAAGACAACATGGTGCACATTTCTTTAATTCTCTCAGGACGACCAGCAAACAACCTTTAAAAAAACGCTGTTTTCTCAATGGAGTCTGGTGCAGCCGATGCTAGGCTACGCTAACGTTGGAATGGTCATATATTTGGTGAAATCACTTTCTGGTCGACCTTGTGACTTGAAAACAATTCATTGAACAGTTTGACACTGAGTTCCTCTCTGTAAGGAAGGACGCGGCTCATTTCTGCCCTTCACCTCTCGTCCAATGAACAGGCCTGAAGGCAGCGGGCGGAGCACCTGAGCAGCGAGCAGGTTTGTTACGCACATGTTTGAAACCGGTTTCACAAATCTGGAGTGAGGAGGACGTGGGGACTCTGTGTGCGTCTTCCATTGAGACCTGCATGTCCATCAGAGTGTAGTTAGAATGATTCTTGTCTCCATCGAGGTGTCAACGTGTCTCATGAGACAGGAGACACGTTGACACCACGTCACCCAAACAGGGAGACTCGTATTTATTACAACGTTCCTCTAGTTTGAACATCGTTTCTGCTCCCACGTCCTCAGAGAGACGCGCGTCCTCCGTCCACCATGAAGATGATGATGAAGGTACGTGGGAAATGGGTTCGATGTCCGAGAGCTCATTCATCTCACGAGCGTCTGTGTGTCACATGTGTCACGCGTGTGTGTGTGTGTGTCTGTCTTTGCATCACAGCTGCCGTCTCCCTCCCTCCTCTGGTGGAAGATGACTTTGTGCCAGGTATATTTATAACCATGTTGTTTTATTATCAGGGGTGTCAAACTCATTCTGGTCTGGGGGCCGCATACAACTTAATCGCATCTCAAGTGGGCCAGACCAGTAAACTCATTCTAAAATGACATAGAACTAACAATAAGTCCACTTTCTTCTTTGTATTAGTGCAGAGAAGAAGTAAATTATAAAAATCTTTATATGCAATGAATTGTCCTTTTAATAAATATATTATCAACAACCTAAGAGTTTTTAAGAAAATTAATGTGCAATGTCAACAACATTTTCACCCAGTTTAACATTTATTTAAGTGCATTATGCATAAAAACTGATCACAGTGATTGTGATTCACCTCCATGAACATGTAGGAAGAGGTCCATTTTTCTTGAAAAATCCGACACTGTGTCTACTTTTCGATTTCACTGAAGAGGGTGCCAGGGTCAACAGAAAATGCGGGTAAAGCGATAGACGTGAAACAGCGCCACTAGCGGACAATATAGGAACTGCAGATTTTATAGAAAATGAAGTGTATTCTCATTTTTTTTCAATAATACAGATTTATCCCGCGGGCCACACTGAACCATCTGGCGGGCCGTTTCTGGCCCGCGGGCCGTACGTTTCACACCCCTGATCTAGTGGTATTAAGATTATTTACTGCAGTAAAAGTACTAATTCCACTCTGAATGACAAACTTCCCCTTGTACTATTTTCCAAAAGTAGATCATGTACCCCTGAGATGTACTTCAGTATAAAGTACATAATGTGTACCCCTGAGGTGTACTTCAGTATAAAGTACATCATGTACCCCTGAGGTGTACTTCAGTATAAAGTACATCATGTACCCCTGGGATGTAGTAAAGCAGGAGAGTAGCACGTAGCATGCTAAATGCTAGTAGCTGACTACCTGTGTGTTGCAGACGACCCCGGAGGCGACCTGCACCTGGAAGGTGAGTGAATGTTTTAATGAAAGCTTTTTGTTTTCATGCGAATTCTCTCCTGGTTACGTTTGTTTATCTTCTTATTTCAGAGGATCGCACTGAAACAATAGACACAACTGGCGGTGAGACGAGTAATAGTACCTCTACAGTAGTACTCCATGAAAGAGTACATTGAAATGGTTATTTCTGTGTTTCCTGTTGTAGTTCTGTTGGAGGAGCGCCCCCCAGAGGAGAGTCCAGGTGAGTTGACACCCCCACCAGTCTGTCTGGTCCATAGGTCCTGGTCTTTATTCTGCCCCCCCCCCCCCCTCCCCTCAGAGTCCTGGTCTTCATTCTGCCCCCCCCTACCCCCCCCTCAGAGTCCTGGTCTTTGTCTGTCACCATGTCGTGGGCCTTGATGGGTTTCTTTGGGTTCCGTAGGTTCCGCGTCTGGACGATACCTGACCAGCTCCGAGTTGTCCCAGCGATCAGGTACGTGGTCCCAACATCTGGAACCAGCCGCCTCGAGTTTCCAAATGTCCTAAAAACGGATCAGATATTGTTCGTCCTTCTGCCAGAGAACCGGTCTGAACCAGTAGAACCGCAACCTCAGAGCGACTCGCCACAGGAGGCGCAGGAAGACCTGCACACACACACAGCACCACCTGGTGGTCAGTACCCATATGGCTTCTGGCTTTAGAACATTACTATTCAATGAAATACTCAACTTCCTAGAAACTGGAGCAGAAATGTGCTTTTTAGCTTTTCAGCTTTGTGCCGATTTCTGTTTTTAAAAGTTTAATAAATGTTCTAAGAACATTTGAGATCTTGCTTCCTTCCTCTCCCTCACTGGTCCTCTGACCTTTGACCTCTGACCTCAGTGAGTCGTGACTCTTAAAGTGTCTCCGTCCCACAGGGAAACCAGCTGAGGAGAAGCTCAAAGAAAAAGGTGAAGATGAGGAAGATTTTAAACAAACACACAAATAGTTTAAAGCAGCTTTTGGGATTTTTGGGGGTTTTATTTTCTTTCCTTTTTTCCAGCAAAGACCAAGAAACCAAAGTTGTTGAATAAGTTTGACAAGACGATTAAAGCGGAAATTGACGCTGCGGAAAAGCTGCGCAAGAAGGTGAACATTCCTGATGTTTATTTAATCAGTCAAAGAGAAGCTCGATGTCAACCTTCTTAATTCATTCATTCATTCATCCATGAATGAACAACTGTCTTCTTTCCTTCAGGGGAAGCTGGAAGAAGCTTTGAGAGCGTTTGAGTCTCTGGTGGAGCAGAATCCTCAGAGCCCCCGAGCCCGCTACGGGAGAGCCCAGGTACATGGGGCACTAGGACCCAGAGCACTTCCCCGGGGTACTACCGCAGGGCACTAGGACCCAGAGCAGTGAACAGCCCCCTGGTGTCTGCAGGTGGAGGACGACCTGGCGGAGAAGCTGCGTAGTAACGACATGCTGCAGAAAGCCATCAACAGCTACAGAGAAGCTGCCGAGCTCCCCGACGTGACCTCTGACCTCCTGAGGGCGGCGCTGAAGAGACGCGCCGAGCGACAGCAGTTCCTGGGTGAGACAAAACACTACTACTACTACTACTACTACTACTACTACTACTACTACTACTACTAACCACCACCACCACCACGGGTACCACTCAAACCCGCGTGCTGTTCCTCCGTCAGGTCGTATCCGAGGCTCTCTGGCTACGCTGGAGAAGATGGTGCAGATCTTTCCGGAGGACATCAGCCTGAAGAACGAAATGGGCGTCGCTCACCTGTTGCTAGGCGACAACAAGGGCGCCAGGAGGGTGTTCGGGGAGGTAGGCGTGTGCGCGTGCGTATTCACTGGTTGACTCGTGCTCGTCTCTGATTGGTCGTCCGTCTCCCTGCAGGTCCTGGCGGTTGCCCCTAGCAACGGCTTTGCCAAAGTTCACTACGGCTTCATCTTGAAGTCGGAGAACCAGATAGCCGAGAGCATCCCGTACCTGAAGGTGTCCTCCGGGTTTATTGTGTGTAACGCGTGACTCCGTCGCTGGTTCTCACCGGCCGCTGTCGTTGGTTCGTGTCCCTCAGGACGGCATCGAGTCGGGGGAACCGGGGACGGACGACGGCAGGTTCTATTTCCACCTGGGAGACGCGCTGCAGAGGGTCGGAGACGAGAGCGTGAGTCAGAGACACGTGTAAATAACATAATGTCAAATCGTATATATGAAATGTTTAGTAAAAGGTAAGTATGTATCTGTTTGTCCTGTTATTGTTTTGATTTATTTAGACAGATTTAAAGGCTTAAAAGATCCACGGACACAAAATGTACAATTATTAAAATAAAGAACTCTTTGGCGCCATTGAACGCGTCCTCAGGCTTACCGCTGGTACGAGTTGGGTCACAAGCGAGGACACTTTGCGTCGGTGTGGCAGAGGTCTCTGTACAACGTGGACGGACTGAAGGCCCAGCCGTGGTGGACGGCCAAGGAGACGGGCTACACGGAGCTGGTCCGGGTGAGCGGGACGCCCCGGGGACGCCTTCGAAGGACGCCACGCGTCCTGAGGAGGACGCACTAGTGAGCTTGTCTCTGTCCAGACGCTGGAGAGGAACTGGAGGACGATCCGGGACGAAGCTTTGGCCGTGATGGACCAGAAGACGAGCTCCTTCGTCCCCGAGGAGGAGAACCTGAGGGAGAGAGGAGAGTGGGGCCAGTACACGCTGTGGCAGCAAGGCACGGCGACGCCTTCCCTCCTTCACTCCTTCACTCGCTCACTCCTTCACTCCTTCACTCCTTCACTCCTTCACTCACTCACTCGCTCACGCCTTCACTCCTTCCCTCACTCACTCGCTCACTCCTTCACTCCTTCACTCGCTCACGCCTTCCCTCCTTTACTCCTTCACTCGCTCACTCCTTCACTCCTTCACTCCTTCACTTGTCACTTTGTTTACTGTTGCTTGTGTCTGCAGGGAAGAAGGTGGGCAGCGGCTGCCACGGCGTCCCAAAGACCTGCTCGCTGCTGGAGAAGCACTCTGAGGCGACGGGCTGCAAGAGAGGACAGGTACACACTCACTGACACTCACTGACACTCACTGACACACACGGACACACACGGACACACACGGACACACACGGACACACACGGACACACACGGACACACACGGTTTCATGTTCTCATACGTGTGTGTCTCTTTGTGTGTCTGTCCTCAGATCAAGTTCTCCGTGATGCAGCCGGGGACACACGTGTGGCCTCACACGGGTCCCACCAACTGCAGACTCAGGATGCATCTCGGCCTCGTCGTCCCCAAACCCGGCTGCAAGATCCGCTGCACCGACCAGACCAGGTACGCTCTTCATCCTCCTCCTCCTCCTCGTCCTCGCCATCAGGCGTCGGAGGGACGGGAATCCAACCACGAGCCTCAGTCGATAGAAACCATGAATGAAATGTAGCGATGCACTCAGAGTAGAGGAATAGAGGAGTGGATGCAGTGGCGCTGGCGGTTGAACACGTGACGTCATGAATAAACATGAATGAATGAACCCCCCCCTCCCTCAGGGAGTGGGAGGAGGGCCGCGTCCTGATCTTCGATGACTCCTTCGAGCACGAGGTGTGGCAGGATGCCGCCAGCTACCGGCTCATCTTCATCGTGGACGTGTGGCACCCGGAGCTCACGGCCGCCCAGCGCCACGGCCTGAGCGCCATCTAGAGGGCGGCGCCGGCCAATCAGAGCGCTCGCTGCTGCTGCTGCTGAGCAGGAGAGGACTTCCTGTGACGAGTTCTGTGTGAAGGATCGAACCGTCGCACTGAAGGAGACGACAACGATACTGCTCGACTTTACGAGCCGTCACACGGACACGCGCACACACACGCGCACACACACGCACACACGCACGCACACACACACGCGCACGCACACACACACACACGCGCACACACACGCACACACGCACACGCACGCACACACACACGCACACACACACACACACGCACACACACACACACACACACACACGGTACGCCTTCTGGTCCAGCGGGCTCAGGGTTCTGGTTCTGGGTTATTTGTTTTTTTCTATATTTAACAGAAAATAAAGTGTTTGTGTGTTTCTCCTATCCTTGTCTCCTCTCCTCATCTCCTTTCTCTGTCTCCTATCCTTGTCTCCTCTCCTCATCTCCTTTCTCTGTCTCCTATCCTTGTCTCCTCTCCTCATCTCCTTTCTCTGTCTCCTCTCCTCATCTCCTTTCTCTGTCTCCTCTCCTTGTCTCCTCTCCCCTACTTGTATCTCATATCCTCGTTCAATCTGGTTCTGGTCCTGGTTCTGGTCCTGGTTCTGGTCCTGGTTCTGGTCCTGGTTCTGGTTCTGGTTCTGGTTCTGGTCCTGGTTCAGGTCCTGGTTCAGGTCCTGGTTCAGGTCCTGGTTCTGGGTTTTTAGTGGATGTGTAGATTTGTTTTTAAGTAAAGTTTATTTTCTGTTAAATAGAATATAGAATAAAAACAGCTGTTAAATGTTTACTTTAATTCACAAGTTGTTGTTGTTTATTCATTTTTACCACTAATGAGTTTTTCTTTCACATTTGCACAGAAAACAAAAAAACAGGAAGTTATTAAAGATTTATATTTGTATTAAAAATGATAAAAACACATTAAACGTGTTTTAGTTTTTATGTTTGATCAGCTGTTTCTACATGTCATGTTTCTGAGGAAACATCTGTATCTCTTTTCCTTGTTTCCTTTCCTCATCGTCAATCCTTTTTATTCCTTTCCTCCTTTTTATTCCTTTCCTTCTCATCTCTCTTTGGCTCTTGTCCTTAGCTCCTCTCATTATTTCCTCCACTTTCCTCTCCTCCCTGTTTTCTCTCCTCTCCTTGCATCCTCTCCTTGTCTCCTCCCTGTTTTCTCTCCTCTCCTTGCATCCTCTCCTTGTCTCCTCCCTGTTTTCTCTCCTCTCCTTGTCTCCTCCCTGTTTTCTCTCCTCTCCTTGCATCCTCTCCTTGTCTCCTCCCCCCGGTGAGGTGTGAAATGAGGCCCTTGAGTTCTGTGTAAATGTTTATTCTCTACATTCATTGAAGTGAATACATTAGTCGGGTGGAGACGCCGCCGCCGCTCAGTGAGGTCACCTGATCACAAGTTCAACACAAAGTCGTGACTGACCGTTGAGAATTTCAGAATAAAAGCATCAACCTGCAAAACATGACGAGGTTTTAAATGTGTACAATCCTGCAGAAGTTGAAGGTACATTGATGAAGTGTGTCACATTCTTTTTGAGCGCACAAATACTTCCAGCAGTAATATACAATCCTCACGATAATAGAAACAATCTTTCCCTTTGAGGTCAAAGGTCATAATTTGGCATTGTGTGGTTTCTTACAGCATAATACTTTCATTTCCACTGTTAGAACTTTTTTTTATCCGCTCAAGATCAAGTTATTTCTCTTTTAGATTATGAAAGTATATTTGATCCATAACTTTTCGAAAACTAGTAAAATACTTGGTAATGCTCTCAGATAGTCGGTGGAGAGTGTGATGAAGCGGGCCACAGTCAGAAACCGGATATCACTTCATTCACATTTCAATTCACAGATCAGAAAATCCGGGAAGATAACGTTGTTTTCATCACAATTATCGTGTTTACCCAACTAGGGATTC